>VMDO01014206.1:0-55430 GCA_007922755.1 Pedetes capensis | reverse complement strand
ACGCATGCATACACACACATATAGACATACACACACACACGCACACACACACATACAGACATACACACACGCACGCACACACACAGACATACACACTCACATGCACACACGCACACACAGACATACACACTCACATGCATGCACGCACACACAGAGACATACACACTCACACGCATGCACACACACGCACATACAGACATACACACTCACACGCATGCACACAAACACATACAGACATACACACTCACACGCACGCACACACACAGACATACACACTCACACACATGCACACACACAGGCACATACAGACATACACACTCACACGCATGCACACACACATACAGACATACACACTCACACGCATGCACACACACATACAGACATACACACTCACACGCATGCACACACACACACGCCCTTTGGTCTCACTAGTGACCACTAACACATATTGAGGCCCTATTCTGTCATTCAGTAGGCCTCACCACCCTCCTATGAAGGTGGCCTCATTGTTGTTGTTGTTAGGTGCCATCAAGTCATATCCAACTCATAGCGACCCTCATAGGGTTTTCAATGTCTGATTATTTCAAGATTGCCTCGGGAGTGGGTTGCCGCATCTGTCTCCCATTGGGCCTTATTATTACCCCCATTTTTCAGATGAGGAAATTGAGGTCTGGACCCAAAACTAAGCAAACAACTTGCTGGAAGCTGCACAGCGATACAAGCAGCGCTGGGATGCCAATTCAGACAGCCTGCCTGAGAGTCACATTTCCAGCCATGGCCTCCACCAAGCTGCCAATGGACTCCTTGGCTACAGCCTGGGGTGGTGAACAGTGAGGCAGCCGGGTCTCCACTAGACGAGCGGAGCTCGAGATACAATGATACAGTCCTCTCCCAGGGGGCATGGAAGGCTGAGCCCAGGGATGTGAGAATGACAATTACTGTCTTTGCTGCATCCTGAAGGTGACTCCCAGAGGGACTGTCCCTTGCCCCTCTACCGCAGCGCTGGCCTGCTCCCTGCCCTTTCCCAAGCATCTTTTGTCCTTCACTTAGCTTCTGTAGCTGCCCAAGGGCATAAGAAGCAATTCCTTCGCTACTCTGAGAAGCCCGGTTCTGTCTCCTGCAACCAGAGTCCTATCAGAACTCCAGGGAGAGGCACGCCCCAGAAGACAGGGGACGAGGATCTGTGATGTCCCCTGGCAGGTTTGCTTTTACCTGTTATTGTTGTTGTTGTCAGGTGCCTTCAAGTCAAGTCCAACTCATAGCGACCCTCATAGGGTTTTCAATGGCTGATTGTTTCGGGGTTGCCTTGGGAGTGGATTGCCAGGTCCTTCTCCCATTTTGCAGTGCTGGGAATTGAACTCGGGACCTCAGAGACTGCAGCGCAGCGCTCTACCAACTGAGCTAAATGCCAGCCCCTTCTTTTACCTAGAAGTTGCCAAAAAGAAGGCAGCAGAGCTTGTCACAGTGACAATCCCAGGAGGTGAGGTTGGGGGTCCCCTTGGGTCATGTTGGGGGTTAGGGCTGCACAGCCAAGGCGGTGGCAGACAGAGGAAGGAGCTGGCACTCACACTATGCGGAGAAGCAGGCCCAAAGGGCAAGCAGGGACACAGTGGTTCTGGCACCGTGAAGGGCCAAATTAAAACGACAAGAGTCAGGTGGGCGGGCTCTCCAGCAGGTACAGTTGGTACAAGGGCCCTTGAGAAGCTAACTTTATCATCGGAGAGGAAGCCACACAGAAACAAGGGCAGGCTGTGCTGGCCGTCACCAAGAAAGAGGGAAAATGAAGGATGCAGGCACCAAAGGCCGCCCAGGCATCCCGTGGAGAGGGGAGTGCATGAGCCAGCAGGGGCAGGATGCCCCTGTCTCCTGCAGAGCCAGCTGAGGCTTTTGTCAGGGTGACACAGAAACGTCCTTTCTGTCATCAGACTTCGTGATGGGAAGTAAGAAGAAACCTGTTCTCCTCCCACTTTCCAGGACCCCCCTGAAACCCAGGCACAGGCACAGAGGTGCCAACTGAGCAGGCGCCAACTCACTGCATCGCAGGCCATTGTTTACAAAACTGGGCCGGGCTTGTGACCAGGCTGAGGCTCTGGGTCCCACACAGAGCTGGGGGATCAGAATCCCCAGGGACGGGACCTGGCACCTCACAAGCCCGTGAGGTCAGAGTCGTAGAAGGTGGAGTGGGGCACAGGACAGATCAGGAAGGGCCCTGGTACAGTTTCCAATAGATTCTTAACAAGCGGGAGGCCCATCGGAAGTGTTTGCAAGGACGACCACAATCCAACGGGCTTCTGAGCAGGACCAGGCTGTGGCAGCTGGAGAGAGAAGAGATATAGGGCAGCAGGAGGGCGAGCTGGGACAAGTCAGGCCACTGCCCATGGCCGAGAGAGATGACGGCCTGGAGCAACTGCCCACTGGGTTTGTTTTGAAGGTGGAGCTTAATGGATTGGATGCCAATCCAACGGATTGGATGTTGATTGTAAGAGAGAAGAAGAGCCAAGGATGATACCATGTCTGGTCCAGGTACTAGAAGCCAAGGGTTCCCATTAACAGGTTGGAAAGACTGGCCAGAGCAGATCTGGAAAGAGAAGACCAGAGGCTCCACTTTGAACTTATTATGTTGTTGTTGTTGTTGTTAGGTGCCATCGAGTCCTGTCCGACTCATAGCCACCCTCATACAGTTTTCAATGGCAGATTGTTTCGGGATTGCCTTGGGAGTGGGTTGCCACGTCCTTCTCCCAGTTTTGCGGTGCTGGGAATTAAACTTGGGACCTCAGAGACTGTAGAGCAGCGCTCTACCAACTGAGCTAAATCCCAGCGCTAAAATTATTAGGTGCTGTCAAGTCATATCTGACTCATAGCAACCCTTACAGGGTTTTCAATGGGTGTTTTGGGATTGCCTTGGGAGTGGATTACCACATCCTTCTCCCATTTTTGCGGTGCTGGGAATTGAACCCAGGACCTCAGAGATTGCAGAGTGGCGCTCTACCAACTGAGCTAAATCTCAGCCTTGAACTTGTTATATTTGAGACAACTTTTGGCCAGGTGAGTGTGTATGAGGAGTAAAGCCAGGTGTGAGGCTGAGGCTGGGGCTCAGGGGCCCTTGACGTTCCCTATTACTTTTCACATTTCATTTGGAAGTCCTCTTCCTCCTAGACACACACACACAATTCTTGATGCTTAAACGAAGAGGACTGTACTCTAACTTTTTCAGATGTTATGACTTTGGTCTGACCCATCAGAGGGGAAATTTGGAGAGGGAAATCTCAACATATACAACACAACTGTATGTATACATGGGAAAAAATAGGAGAAAGGAAAGAAAAAATCAGTGAGAATATAACTTGCATGTGAGTTTTATTATATGCTAATTAAAATTCCTACTTTTTCCTGTAAAATATGTAAGTTGATAACAGTGTAACCAAAAATGATGTAATAGTTGTATAATGGATATGTTGTTGCTATTGTCGAGTCGGTATCCGACTCATAACGACCCTACATACAACAGGGGGAACACTATTGTCAGTGTTTCTCTGCTGTTCATAGGGTTTTCAATGGCAGATCGATTTCTGGGAGTGGGTTGCCAGGTCCATCTCCCAAGCCTACAGCACCTGGTGTTCCCAGGCGGTCTCCCATCCAAGTACTAACCAGGCCCGACCCTGCTTAGCTTCCAAGATCTGATGGGATCTGATGCCACAGGGCTACGGCTCCAAGCATATAATGGATATAGCAAAAGCCTTATTACTCTGTACCCCAACAGCATTTCTAAATAAAGGGAAAAAAGGAATCAAATTATGACAACCAAGGACCTAGAAATAAATCTGGATGTGAAAAGAGGCATAATTCTATGACCTGTTTGAGGGGCTGGATCCAGCCATACCTGAATTCAAGCCTCCTGAGGGCTTTTTGTTTGGTTGTTTTTATAGGAGGCAGTAAATGCTTTTGGGAAGTTAGTATTAACATCAGTTTGAGTTGAGTTTCTATCATCTAAAGCCACAAGAGTCCTGAAGAACTTGGTGATATAAAGTCTGCCTTCTAACCCGACTCCGCTCCAAAGCCTGTTCCCTCAGCCAGGGCCCTCTGCTCTTGCCAATACAAAGGAAGTGAAACCCGAAGGTCTTGAAAACACAGTTGGATCATGAGGAGCTAGAACAGTGTGGGAGGGAGAGGATGGACGCAAGTGAAAGGGACGCCTGACCCTAACTTCTTCTCTGGACTGTGGACGAGGCAGACCCCTCCCCTGGGCTCTGCTGCAGGACCCAAGGACCAGAGCTGGCGCTAGCACGTGTGCAGCCATCTCAAGGTAAGGACCATGGAATGAATATGGGGTCGGAGGGCGGCTGGTGGTCGGAGGACACACCTTTCCCACAGGTGTACACACCGTGCTGCCCTGCCAGCTGGTTCCCACCTCGGGGACAGGCCAGGAGCTGCTGGCCCTCCTGTGCCCTCACGAGCCTCCCTCAGTCCTCGCCTGTGCTCCAAGCTCAGTCACAGTTCCAGGAATGAAAAGCTGGCCACTCGCACCCCTCCTCTGACCAAGGTCCCTTTGCCCTCTGTTCTCACACCCGTGGTTGTCCAGCGCAGTGTAACTTCGCAAGGAAAAAGTCTGTCATTCACAGCGAATTTCGGTTTTTCCTCCTACCCAGTTGTCACAACAGATGGTGACAACAAAAAGCCAACCGACAGTGACAACCAAGAAACCTCCTCCTTTCCCACCTTTGATACCTGTGTGGAAGGCCAGCTTCCCAGCCCCGTCCTTGGTCCTTGACCTCAAGATTGCTGCCTCTTTCTCCCTGGTGTGACGACAGCTCCAGACGGGCGATGTCACAGTGGGTTCCTTGGCCCACAGCTCCTCCCGAGCTGCCCAGGAGAGAGATGGGTGAGGAGATAGCCCTGCTCTGATGGAGGGACGTGGCTGGATGGCCAGTCTGCCATTCGGTCATTTGACTATGAACCAGGCCCTGCTATTCCAGGCTCTGTTCCAAACTACAGGAATAGAGGGAGACCCAGACATTCAGGCCCCTGTCCTAGGGAGGGAGAGAAACAGCGAACAGGCCAGCAGATGGGCAAGTGTGTCCCAGGGTCATATCTAGGATAAGAAGAACAAGCCAGGGTGGAGTCACAGAGCTCCGCTGGCCCTAGAGGAAGACTCTCCATATTTGGGCGTCATCCAGAAAAGGTGATGTAGCTCAGGTTCAAAAGAAAGGAAGGAAATAGCCACATAGGGAGTGGACGATGGAGGGGGCAGCTCCCCCAAGCCAACAAGTGCCAAGATTCTGGCTCTGAGAGAATGCGCCATTGTCTAGAATGAACAGGAAGCCAGCAGGAGCTGCTTTGCACAGACAACAGTGGAAGACAAAGCCACAGAGGTCAGCAGGTGCCGATCACGAGGGCCTCACAGGCCACCATAAAGAGTTCCAGTTTGCACCACACCCAATGGCCTCAAGTAGGGGGTTTGCAGGGTTTAGTGTATGTTTTGAGACTCTCACTGTGGCAATACAGAGACGATGGATTCAGAAGGGCAGAAAGCAGCCTCGCCTGGCAGTCCCACAGCTGCTCATTGATGACATTTTTTGTGGACTGGGGCTGTGAGGCAGGATTCTGGTGACACTTTTAAGTAGGAACTCTGACGCGAAGACCCTAAGGGGCCCCTTGGGAGTCTGCCTTTCATAGACTCCTGGGTAGCATAGGACCCTTCAGGTTGTATGTGGCGCCGCTCCGTGGGGAGCAGGCTTCTGTCTGACCTCAGTCTGCACCCAGCTGCTGAGGACAGAGATGGGGAGTAAAGAAAGGCAGTGGAGAAAGACAGAGTAGCCGGGCACGGTGGCGCACTCCTGTCATCCCAGCGGCTCGGGAGGTGGAGGCAGGAGGATCGCAAGTTCGAGACCAGAGGCAGTCTGCGTAACTTAGTGAGACCCTGCCTCAAAAACTGAAAAAGTGGGCTGGGGATGCAGCTCAGTGGCCCAGCACTTCCAAAGCATGCAGGTGCAAGGCCCTGGGTTCAACCCCAAGTACCACAAAAAAAGAGAGAGAGAGAGAGAGAGAGAGAGAGTAGAGAAAGACAGCCACGACCTCCGCAGCTCAGGGCACCACCATCACTCCTGTCAGCCAGGGTAGGAGATGGTTTGGGCCCACGACTGTGGACTTGCCAAGTGAACTTCCAAGTGGGAAGCATCAGGAGACCGGAGAAGCAGGGAAAAGCCCCAGGCACATGGATGCCACGTAAGGGCAAGTTGTAAGTCAGCGTCAGAGGCTCAGTTCGTATTTCTAACACGCCCTCTGCCTCCACATCTTCAGAATAAGCAAATAATCCGTCCACCTGAAATGAACCCCTCCAAGAAGAGAGAACAAGAAAGAACATTGCTGAAGCCTAAATTGAACAACTTTGATCAAGATGACTTAGTAAGATACCAGGCTTCCCATCAGCTGCATTTTAATACCATATTCGGAGCCACTCAGTCATTATAAACTCTTCTGAACTTCTCAGCAAACTACACATTGGGGAGTTTATTTTTTCACATCTCAGAATACAAAGGAGAGTCTTTCTAATACAAGCTCTGGGCAGAGCACACAGCTTCCTTTTAAATGAGGAGGAAGAAATGCCCGGTTTTGTCTCCTTTGTTAGTAATTCCCTCTGCCCTCTTTGAAAATTTCCCTGGAAGTGAGCAGTAATTTCTGATGACGGAAGAAAGGGCTCTCGGTGCCTCACCTGAGTAAGCAGCTTGCTTCTGGCTAGCAGAGCATTCCAGAGAACTCTTTGTTGGGCTGCATTCCCAGCTCGACCCTGGGGCTAAGGAAGAGAGGGGATTTAGGGACTCTTGATATTCTTTAGGGGGGACCAGCTGAGCCCAGTGCACCTCCAGGATCTGAAGCAGAACCCAAAGCCATGAAGGAATTTCAGAGTTCCCCTGCTTTCAGCTAGAACAAAACCCCAGAGACCCCATGGTTGCCATGGGCAAGGGGTTATAAGGACCCTACCCTGGCCAAGGCCCTGTGTGGCTACTGTTGGCACCTGACAACCTGCTGGGCTTCACTGGCTCACGGGCACCATAGGCTCTGTGCTACCTACCACTGTCACTAAGGGGTTCAAAACCTACATATTGTTGCAGATTAAATGGCTCGATCCTGGATTGCTGAAAGACCAAATGATCAATAATGAATCATGGCATTAGATTCTGGAGGGTCTGGGAGGATGTTCCTGTCCTTTAATAAAAGTATAGTATGGTCTCTGGCTTCTCAGGTGCTCATAGTATATTGGGTATGGGGTAGGACAGCTGTACCATTGGGCATTCAGTGACATCTTGTACCATGGAGTCAACACCAGACAACAGATATAATTCCATTCTAAAATAAATGTGGGTGTTCAGGGGGATAGTGGGGAGCTAGAGAGGATCACAATGCTGCACCTGCACCCCAGAATCTCACAACCCTGTGGACTCCATGCCCAAAGTACCTATGACTACTCATTTATTCACTCAAGAAGTACTTTTCATGCTGGCTGCTGCCTTGCCACTGTGCTAGGAGTTTAGAACACAACTGAGCACACAGCAGATGTGGCGCATGCCTTTGTGCCTTTCTGTCTGGTGGGTCAGGCAGGTGCACCCACAGAGTAAGCAGTAATGCCCCTGCCTATCTGCCCACCCATTCATATGTTCACTCATAGATCCAAGGAATACTCAAAAAAACATCGACCACTGCCAACACCGAGCCCGGTACTGGGTACCAAGTGCAGGAAACATGTGGACCACAGCCTGGGCCTGGTGGAGCTGAGCATCCAGCAAAGTTGTGGTCAGGGTGTGGACTGACTAGGTGAGGTCAGGCAGTGCACTGAGGGGGAGGTCCTGACAGGTGGCAGTCACAGAGGGCTTTGCAGGTGGGGTGCAGCTAAAGCAGAGCTCCGAGGGCAAGTTAGAGCCCGCTCACATCAGGAAGAAGTGCATGCCTGGTCCCTTGCCCTATGCCCCTTCCCTGCACGCTTCAGAACTCAGCAAGGTGACTGAAGATGTTCTTAGGCTCTGGGCTGTGACCACACGGCCTCATCCACTCCCAGCAAGGTGTTTGCTCAGACATAAGACCTACAACAGCCTCGAACATCACCCCACGCATCCAACCTTGACCTCTTCCTTACTGTCCCTGCCCACTGCCATCCTAAGGTCACAGCCTGACTTCCTGGGGATAGGCTGGGCTCAGAGCGAAATGGGAAAGGCTAAGAGTAGGTGCAACAGGCAACACACAAACCTCCACAGTATGGCAAACACAGACACGTTATCCTTTCACCGCACCTCTTAGATCTCTATGCTGAGCAAGTATTCTGAGAAGCTGGACTTAATGAAGAGGAACACGGTATCAGGATTGGAGGGAGACTCATTATCAACCTGTGTTATGCAGATGACACAACTCTGCTTGCTGAAAGTGAAGAGGATTTGAAATATTTAAGGATGAAGATCAAAGAACACAGCCTACAGTATGGATTGCTACTCATCATTAACAAAACAAAAATCCTTACAACTGGGTCAGTAAGTAACTTCAGGACAAATGGAGAAAAGATTGAGGTTGTCCAAGGTTTTGCCTTAGTTGGTCCTACAATCAACACCCACAGAAGCAGCAGTCAAGAAATCAAAATACATTTTTAATGTGTTGAAAAGATGTCACAATGAAGATAAAGGTGCACCTGACTCATGCCATGGTATTTTCAGTCACATCCTATGGTGAAAACTGGACATTGAAGAAGGGGGACAAGGGAAGAACTGATGTTTTTGAATTATGGTGCTGGAGACAAATATTGAGTATACCATGGACTGCCAAAAGAACCAACAGATCTGCCCTAGAAGAAGTGCAACCAGAGATGCTCCCTGGAAGCAAGGATGGCTAAGACTGTTTCGCACGTATTTTGGACATGTTGTCAGGAGCGACCAATCCCTAGAGAAGGACATCATGTTTGGGAGAGTGGTGGGTCAATGGAAAAAAGGAAAACCCTCCACTAGATGGATTGACACAGTGTCTGCAACAATGGGCTTGAACATAAGTAAGCACACTGTCAGGGAGTGTTTCTTTCTGTTGTACATGGGGTCACTATAAGCGGGACCCAACTCAATGGCACCTAACTACAACAACAACCACAACGAGTAAGTGCAGGTGGCCAGGAAGTTCTGCCTGCCTGCTCAGGGTTGGATGGTATTCCTGCAAGTGATGTTGGGGGCCGGGAGGGAAAGGGGGATCTGAGAGGTCGGTCCCTGAAATCCCCTGGAGACTTTTTTTTTCATTGGCTGTGTCCATATCCTGCAGCTGCATCAGCTGAGCCACCATCACAGGACGCTTGCTCTGTGCCAGGAACCATGGAGGCACAGAGCCAAGTAAGAGGAGGAGGACAAAGCTACTGTCTTGGATGGCATTTTCCTGGGAAGGGACATGGACAAAGGGCTCACACTCCAATGGGGAGCAGACACACTGGCAGAGAAAATTCATCCACAGTGGCCAAGGCAGACATGGGAGCCACAGGGATGGAGAGGGGAGATGTTTAGTGGGAAAAAGCTACAAGCAGGGATGGGAGGCGTGTCACAGACCGCAGGAGCCTTTACCTCCACCCACCACTCACCGGCACTGGCACTAGCTCCTCGTCTCCCTCCCTGCTTTCACTCTTCCTGTCTGTTGAACGGGTGGTGCTCCAGATATTCCCATAGGCCCTGCTTCTGTGACAGCTGACACAACGGGGCCAGGTGTCTGTTGCTCTTTATTGTTGTTGCCATTTATTCACCACCTGCTATGTGTGGGGGCTGAGATTTAGCTCAGTTGGTAGAGTGCTACTCTACCAGTCTCTGAGGTCCCGAGTTCGATTCCCAGCCCCACAAAAAAAATGGGAGAAGGACATGGCAATCCACTCCCTAGGCAATCCTGAAACAATCAGCCATTGAAAATCCTATGAGGGTCGCTATGAGTCAGACACGACTGGACAGCACTAACAACAACTATGTGTGGGGGCCTGAGCACTTTTAAAATACTTTTCAGCCCATCTACCCTGCTGTGAAGATATTATTGTCTCCATTTGAATTTGAGGAAATTGAGGCTCTGAGAGTGCATATGTATCTTCAATAAGGCGCCCTGTAGGAAGACACAGAGGAACCTTTGTAACATCACGCCCCCCTCCTGTGAAATCCTTTTCTCCCCCATGGAATTAGCTGAGGGGGGAGGGTGAGCCCCGGGAGGGGGGGGCCGCTGACCTTGACGTTCAGCTCCTGGCTCTAGCTTCCCCCCAGTCCATAATGGCTTTTCCTGATTGGTTGGAAAGCCAGGCCAGTGACAAGGACTTAACCAAGCGCCTGGTGGGGGTAGGGGGTTGGCTGAGTGCCAAGAGGGAGGGGCAGGCTTACACTGGAGAGAAAAATCAGAGCACCTGGGAGGAACCCTGGACAGCTTCTGCCCAGCCCTGGCTTTTGTGAGCTGAGGAAAACGAGGCTCAGATTGGGGGCGAGGGTAATGTAAGGTGACGCGTGAAGGCAGAGACCGAGGGAAGGGCGCAGGGCCTTCGCCAGGGGTCTTTGGCCTTCCGCTGGGCCCAGGCCTGGGCTGCACTTAAGGCCCACGGAAGCGCCCGCCGTTGGCCTCTGCTCCTCCCCTCGTCCCCTCTCCTCGCCCCGCATTAGGGCCACAGGAGCAGAGTGAGGCTCGCAGCCCACCTGGGCAATTCAGTTCTCTTTAGGAGCCGGCGCTCCGGCCGGGAGCATCACGCGGAGCAATGGGCGCTCGCGGGGGAAGAGCCGCCGGGAAGCGCCGGAGGCAGCGCAGCCCCGCGCGGCTTTGCGGAAAGCGGAGCCCACCGTGGCCCAAACCTCGGCCACCTGGCTCACAGGAACGCCTGACGCGGGGTGGAGAAACTTCCCCGCCCTCCCCGCGCCGCACCTCTTAGCCTCGCTGGCCGCTGGATGCCCGCGACGCACCGCACAAGCCACAGCCTCAGCCCTCTGCGAGGCGGCGCAGGGGGCAGACGGGGCGGGCGAGGGAGGCCTGTGAAGGAGGACAACTCTGCCTGCGTGGGTCGGAGAAGGCTTCCCGGAGGAGGAGGGGGAGGCCCTGAGGTGGCCTGGGCTGAGGAAGAGCCTTCCAAGCCCAGGGCGAAGCCAGGGAGGACCGGACCTAAAGGCGCTTCCTTTACATGAGAGCAAGAGGCGGGGCCCAGGTCCGCCAGGCTTTCCAGGCTTCAAAGCATTAAAGGGAGCCGAGGTGAGCTGTAGGTCTCAGACTTTCCCACTCCCAGCCTCTGGTAGGGGCCAGGGAGGAAGTCCCTACCCAGCCGCAGGCCCTTTCTTCTCAGACCCTCTCGGATCTCCTCCAATACACCCCGTGGAGAAGGCCAACCTTCAGGCCACCGTGGACCCGCCTGCCTCTGAAAGAATACTCAGCTCCATCCTCATCCCAGGGGTTAGGGAGGTCGCCCAGCTGCCACAGGCCAGGCCAGTGGAGGGGCTGTGCCCAGCCTCATTCACCCCAAAGGAAGCTCAGGCCTGAGGACGAGGGCAGTGTGGGGGACATGGGACCCCAGAGCCCTTTGGAGTGGCGACACCAGTTTAGCACTGCTCAGTGATTGCTGGTGTGGGGCACCGCCCCATGGAACACGATGCAGAGCAAGGGACAGGACCAGGTCCCATGGCTCCCTTCCCCCATCAGCGCTAAACAAGACCTGGCTGGAGGGTGAGAAAAGGGCACTGAGCCTTCTCTGGAGATTGCTGCCTGTGCTGGGGGCCAAGGCGGCTTCCTGGAGGAAGCAGCCTTTTGTCTGAGCTTCTCAGGTCCTCAGAGGGACAGGGCTTTGCAAAGTGAGGGAAAGAAAGGGCACTTCCAATTGAAGGGTAGGGACAGCAGGAGTGGAGGCAGAGTCCGGAATAGGAGATGGGTTTGTCAAACGGCAGAGGGAGGCAGAGGAAGGAGAGGCTGGCCCCAGATTGAGAAGGGTCTCCAGTGCCAAGTTCAGACATTTGGGAAGGCAGGGACTGGCCCCCTGGAGGGGTGCCAGCTAAAGGCAGAGCAGAGTTGCAGAGAGTGTCTCTTCTCCCTCCCCATCAGGACTCATTTTCTCTGGCCCTCTTCACCTTCAGTCCCCAGAGCTGAGGCCCAGGAGTGAGCCGCAGTCCAGGACATGCAGGCTCCCTTCTCCTGTCCATGTGGGCTCCAGTCAGAACTCATCGTGAAGGCAGATGAATCTGCCAGCCCCGTCCAGTGACTGAGAATGGCTGGGTCCACACAAGCAGGAGGGACTCTTGGAGTTGTTCACATTCCTCCCTGACTTTACACAGATGGACAGACTGAGGCTCGAGCGGGGACTTGCCAACATCCTCCAGCTGTGGTGAAGCCTGGTGGTCCCCCAGCATCACAGTTACAAGAACCCTGGTAATTCTGCCCTCGGGAAGAGGGCTGACCACACACCTGCAGGCTGCTGAGCTCCAAGGTGCTCTGAACAGGGCTTTCTTGGGTGGTGGTGGCTCCCCAGCCCTCACCTCCTGGCCTGCTAGCCACCCACCTGCAGGCAGAACAGGGCCCTAGGGCTCTACACACCTGCAGGGCAGGCTATGGGCTGCAGATCTGATGGGTGAGATAGCTACACTTCAAAGATTCCAATTGTCCCTGGCCTTTCCTTCCCATCAAGAAGCCTCCAAACAAAGCCATCTCTTTATAAAAAGAATAGTTTTTCTTTTAAATTCCTCTAAGTCCCTTTTCCCTCTGCACTCCCACTTCCCTTGTGACTGGGGTGCTGGAGACAAATATTGAGTATACCATGGAGTGCCAAAAGAACCAACAGATCTGCCTTAGAAGATCTATTGGCCAGGGAAAAGGGAAACTGTTGGGCAGGAAGAGAAAAGCCCTGGGGTTGCACCTTACTCCCACAGTCCCTACCTGTGTCCCTGGGGCCTCTAGGGCTGCGCTGGCCCCCTGGCTTGCACGAAGAGGAAAAACAGAGCCTGGGTTTCAGGGCCCGTGTTTGTGGATCGTTAACTCAGACAAGCCTCAAAAGGAACTGCAAGAAGTGTTAAATCCCTCCTTCCCCACCCTTCTCCCCAAAGCCAATTAAATTCAACCCCCGAGTCTCCGGCCAGGCAAAAGCTTTGGAGAGGGACCAGACCCAGGGGAAGACTCCTGGCTCCAAGCATGCTCCACTGGCCCACCCACTTCCCCGCAGGCAGAGCCAATGGGTCAGCCTTCCAGACTTAAAACGAAGTCGTTTATTTCAATTTTGCTCTCACATTATGTTCCGATACAATCAAAACTCCTGGACCAACCTCTTGAATAAAAGTCCTGGGAATGAGTGAAAACACAGGTCCTGGGCGCCCGGGTAGCTGGGTGGGGTGCCGGGGTGGAGTACTCCGATTCAGAGGCGGTGGTAGAAAATGCTCGCTGCTTGGGGAACTGCGGAGCGGAAGAGGGTTGGGGACATCCAGGAACCGAAGGCATGGGGAAGCTGCCAATAAGGACCCGCTGGTTCATGTCCTCGCATTGGGATGATTCTTGATGCATTTGGAATTCAAAAAAACCCAAACTTCCCTTCCAGGCCCCAGGCCACGCTTGGTCTAGCAGCTTTTCGGTCAGATTTCTTACGTTTCCACCAAAGCAGGGAGCGTAGGCAAAAGGAGGACCGGCCCCAGGCTTGGTGTGGGAGGGAGGGAGTGCGGCGCCAGCTTTGCCAGGCTGCCGTGGTTTCCTTCCCCTTTCTCTGGCTTCGATCTTCCAAGTCTCCTGCTTCTCCGTACCTGGGCCTTCGGGACCTCTTGCCCCCAACCTCACAGCTGGGGAAGATGAGGAGTTTAGAAAGCTGTTTCAGAAAAATAAAAGTCCCACTTCAACTTTAGTGAATTAAAGGGAAATTAAATCTTGGCTATTCACATGTATGTTACAGAAGAAGAGGAAGCGTCCGGAGGAAGCTCCTTGGAGTTAGTGGAGCCACAGAACACGAGGGCATTGACAAGCATCAGAACACCAAGCAGCCTTAGATTTCACGATCACTCCGAATAGGACATAGAAATACGGAAAAACAGCCAGCTTCCACTGGGAAGAGTTCTTCGTGTACAAATGATATATATTTATGTATATTTTGAACCAGTCACCAGAAGGCGAGTCTTTTCTCAGCTAACAAGCAGCCGAGTATACATGTATCCTCAGCTAATTAGCTCCTGAACGATGTTTTAAGAAGAGCAATCATTGTCACATTAAATTTACCTCCTCCATTCAAAAACAAAAACAAAAAACCCCCTCTCCAAACTAAAAGGGAAAAAAAGAGAGAGAATATATTAGGTTTCAGTGAGTGGAAGAATTCAGAGGGGGACTAGGGAGAGAGATTTCACATTATATAGTTGAAGACGTTACTTTAAAATAAATTGTTGGGAACAGAAACATGGGGGTAATAAACAATGACGAGACAGTCTCTTCCTTGATTACCGTGACTGTAATGGGGGAGATGAGTTTATTTTCGGAAATGGGAGTGTGCAGAGCTAAGCGGAATTTTTACTTCTCCTAATTAGGAAGCGACAAAGTTGCCCAACCGCCCGCGTGTGCACCTTTTTACCCTGGTGCCGCTAGGGAACACTGAGGAAGTTCCAAGTGGTGCTGCTTCCTTGCCCTCTTATTTCAGCCCCTTTCTCACTCCCCCTCCTGTCTCACCCTCCCCCAGCCTCCATTCCAGCTATGAGCCGGTCAGAGGGGAAACACAAGGAATCCGGAGAAGGTCGAGTACTTCCAGCCCCCCATCAAGTTCCCCCGCTCCAGCTTGAGGTATGCTCGGTCGCCTTTCTCCATCTGGATTAGGACTCCGTTGCTCGCGGCCTCCCGGGTCACATCCTGGTCACCAGCGAAGGCTGAAATCACCGGCCACCCATTTAACATGAGGCTTACCTAGGAAAAGAGAAAGGCCTGCTTCAGAGGCACAGCATAGGTGGATCCCCAGCCGGCGGTGGAGACGCAAACCTCAAGCTGCTTGGCTAGCAGCTGCAAAGGCCTGGACGCTCTGAAGAGGTAGGAGGGGGCTGTGGGAAGAAGAGGGGCTTTGCAGCTTACTGCTGAGGGTCCAATGGGGATAAAAGGCCACATATCTGAGTGAAAGGAAGGGTCTGCCCCCCAAACAGGACTCACTTTCATTCCAGTGTCTCAGATGAGCCCTGCCAAGTCAATCTGGACAGTGCACTATCCCGTTTAAAGAACCCACATGGGGCCCTCGCACCTGGAGTCCTTTGGCCTCTCTTCTGCTTCCCCTAGCCTCTGAGAGAAACTCAGGCAACTCCGTTCCCCATGTCCCCAAAATAATAAGCAAGCAAGCAAGCAAGCAAACAAACAAACAAACAAAAACAAACCAACAAAAAACCCCAGCCTCTTCGGGTCCCAGTTGCCAGGCCACTGGGAGACTTAGTGAAGAAGCAGGACAAGGGTCCTGGTTGATTAGAAATCTTGCGCGGAGCTACACTGTGCTTGGACCCAAACCACCAGCTCAATTTCCGTCCCAAATCCAGCCTCCCCGCCACCGCCTGGTTTTGCCCTTGCGGTAGCTTTGTCAGCCAAGGGCCGAGCGTCCTCTCCCCAGCTGCGCTTTTCGCCTGTCTGAGCTCTAGGGAAACCTGGACATCGTTGGAGACCTGGAGGGCCGGCGAGTGCTAGCTAGGACAAGGCAGGAGCCAGGAGGGAGTGGCACTACGCCCCCTCCCTTCCGTCTCCACCCTTTCTTGCCTGGGATCGGAGCTGGAAGTTTCAAAACCCAGAATCCATCCCCAAAGGAATTCCCCCTGGGCGTCAGCTTTGGGGAACGGGATCCTGTCCGCGGTGCTGAAAGCAAGCGCACAGGCCGCCTCGCAGGCTTCTAGGCTGCGGCGGCGGGCTGAGGGTGCTGTCCGTGGTGCTGAATGGGGGGGTTGGCGGACTGCTCTAGGAAGTGGGAGCCCTCCGTGGCGCTCGAAACTGTAAACAGAGAAGTCCCAGGAGTCCTGTAGGAAAGCACCGGGACTTCTCCGGAGGGGGTCAGAAGGCGAAGACGGAAAACTGTCTCTGGGGATGCAGCTGGTCCCAAAAGCCAGACACAAGGCAAGCAAGGGGCAGTCTAAGCCACAGAACCGGGAAGCCCTGCTATCTGTCCCTCTAAGCAACCCCGGGCATAGACAGCCTCTTCTGTCTCCCACCTCCGTAGAGCCCTCTATAGGCCCCTACGGCCAGCGGTCCTCTAAGGGAGCGAGGCCTGGTCCCCGGGCGGCAGCTGACCTGGATGGTCTGTCTGTTGTAGACTTTTACCACGTGGAAGTTAAAACTGTAGATCCCTTTGCGCGGGGCGATGAAAGTGCTGCGTTCAGAATCAAAGTTGTTCCCAATGTTCACTAGTACCTACAACGACACGGGCCCGAAGGGGAGGAGTCAGTCTCGGGCCGGCGTCCCCGCGGCTCCGCAGAGCCCTTGGGGAGGACCGGGCATCCCTCTTCCACCGTCCCGCTCCGCCTCCCCCATGCATCTGCAGCGCTCACCTGGTCGAAGTAGATGATCATGGTGCGATTGCTCATCTCGGACGGCTCGTGGTTGGTGCTCCTGATCGCAGAGAAAGCCACCTTGGCGCTGCCGGAGCGCACGGAGATGCCCAGCGCCGTGCCCGTGGGGTCGGACGTGGGATTGGAGTCGCACACCACCAGGCACTTGCCCTCCAGCACGATGGGCTCCGTCTCGTTCTGCCCGCGGGCCGGGCCTGCCAGCCACGCAGCCCCCAACAGCAGCAGCTCCACGACGCCCAGCATCTCGCCGCCGGCGCCCACCCCGCCCCCCACCCCAGGGGCTGCCTGCGCCAGCCGCCCCCCCTCCCCAGCCCTGCTCCGAAGCCCCCTCCTCAGCTCCGTGCGCAGCTCCGCCGATGCCGCCCTGGACTCTCCTGCTCTTCCTGGCACTCTGGGACACGCGTGCCTTCGCGCAGTGTGCCCAGAGCCCCACCCGGGCCTCAGGGGTGCCGCGGCTGCCCAGTCGCACTTGGATGCATAGCCGCCAGTGCTTGGTCCCCGCGGTTGCCGCTGCCTCCTGCCCGCACCCACCGCCGCCGCCGCCGCTCTGAATTATTGATGCAGCGAACGCTGCAGCCGGAGCGGGCGGAGAGCGCGCGCCGGGCACAAAGGCGCGGACGGCAGCCTGGCCCCGCCCCCGCCGCCTCCCTGCCCGCCTCCCGCCCCAGTCCCGCCTCCGTCCCGAGGAGGCTCCGCCCCCCAGCCAATCCTGGCGCGCCGCGCTCCCTGCCGGGCCAATGGCCGCCCTGTCCGTGCGCGGCCACCTGACCCCGGGCGCCGTTGTTATTAGGCTCGGCGAGGCGGGCGGCGCGCGGCAGCGGGGTTGGGCTCTGCCCGGGAGTCGTCAGAGGGAGCGAGGGTGGGGAGCGCGCGCGCGCCCGCGCCTGCGCCCGGACGGCTCGCGGCAGCCGCTCGCTTGCTCGCCTCCCGCCTCTTGCCAGGATCCAGCGCAGCGCCTTCGGCCCCTTCCGCGCGCCTCCCTCGCCGGCCCTCAGGTAGGAGGCGGCGCGCGCCGGGGCCGCGGGTCCGGAGTCGGGGATCGCCGAGAGGCTCCGCTTGAGGGTGCGCGGGGCGGAAGGGAGCGCCCCCCAGTGGGCACCGGCGCGCGGGGCAGCGGGCGCGCAGGGGCCGGGCGGCTGGGGGGACGGCCGGGCGGCCTGGCTGCAGGGCGCGTGCGTGCGCGGCGGGGCGGGGCCAGCACCGAGACCTCCGGGGGCTGCGCACGTGGACCCGCGGGGAGCGGGGGCTGTCCACGCTCCGGGCCGATGACTCTGCGCGCAGCTGGGGCGCTGGAGTGCCAGGGTCGCCGGGATCCCGTCCCCGATCCCCGGCCAAGAGGGCTGAGCATGGCCTCTCGCTCTCGCCCGCCTGTCGAAATGCCTGATGGAGCGTTCATTCATTCGTTCCTGCACTTATTCAGGATGAATCATTGAGCTCGAATGTACCCAGCCCGGGCCGGGCACTTGACACTGGTCTGGGCGCTGAGGATGCGATGGTTGCCAAAAACGGACTAGGCCGCCCTTGGTTCCCCTTGACAGTCTCAGCACTAAGTACAGGAGCATTTGCGCGCAGGCTCGTTTACCTAATAGTTTTTTCCCTTTAGCACTTAAAATTAATATTTTGCGTCCGTACTTCTGATGGCCGTGCACCTTTTCTGCATGCTTTATGCGCGTCAACCTGCACCTCATTGCCTGGAGGGTAGACACCAAATCCTGTGATTTATGGGTGGTTTTTCGAGGGTCAACTTGACCCTAAGTGAATTTTCACTTCCCTCGTAGACGTAAAACCGCATGCACACACACGTACTCGCAAACGTGAAAGTCAAAATACAGCTTTACCAAGTGTCAGGAAGCGAGGGCGTTCGAGGAAGGGCGCTTCTAGGTCTGGGTGCGGGAAGGCAGAGATCTGCAACATAAACGCTGGCGGTTAAACAGACGCAGGGGGCCAGCGGATCTGTTCGCCAAATCCAAAGCAAAGGTGATGGCTCTGCGCCCCACTCCCATCTCGGCCCTCTCTGGTCTTTGTCGGGCGACCTTGAAGCTGCTGGGCTCTGCCAAGCAATAGCAGACAAGCAGCTAGGGGCGGCCCGGCGCGAACCTGGCGATCTGGAGACCCTCGGGGCGCGCGCTCACCGCACCTTCCAGCGGCGTTGGGGTTCGCGCTGGCAGGTCTGTCGCCCCCTAGGGAACGCTCTGCCCACGCGGGAAAACTGGACTCTGGAATCCCCAACAGCCACGCCTGCCTGCTTCCCCAGGTCCTTTGTGTCTCTGAGACTTAGTTGATAGCCATTTAAAGAATCCCCCGCGGGCAACCACACCTCAGAGTCGCGCGTTTGCCTTCTGCAGCTTGCCTGGTCTCTCCGAGGGCCAGGAGCAAGGGACCGGGTGGAGGTAGAGGCAGAAATCTTACTTTAAAATGGCAAGAAAATATATTTCCAATTCCCATCTTTCTGATACATCCCCCGGAAGCGACGCCAGCTGTGATCATGCCTAATGGGAGAGCATGAACTAAGAAAGTGTAAGAGCCCAGAGCTGAATAGTGAGAAGGCAGCTGGAACCCTGGAAGGTACCTAGAGAAACATCCGTGAACAACTAACCTCAGCTCGAGGTGCCCTGGCGCCAGCCACGTGGTCAGCCCTTCCACACACTTCTGGAGAAGCCTGCTGGGTGCCTGCCTTGTGGGGTTGTCGGGTTGCAACCAAGAGCTTGAGGCAGCAGGGGGTGAAGTCTGATTTTGTGGCGGGAGCAAGGAGGAGTAAGATCACCTCCAGGGAGGTGGCGGCCCACCTCCTGGACTTCTCCACCTGGGGAGGCTCTGCGGGGCAGTGCCAGCCCTCAGCTGCCATTTGTCTGCCGGTGCTGTTCCATCCTGCATTTCCACCTCCTCCGCTCTCTGCTCCGGGCCTGTCATTCTCAGGGCCTGCTGGACCTCTTTGCTTGTATACCCTGCAGATGTGGATAGACTGATCCCTAACAACGACAACGTTTGTCTTCCTTTATCTTCTTCCCTGCCTTCCAAACCCAGCCCCTCTTCTTTTCCTGCCCCAGGGCACCAGCCCTGTATACTATTGTTTGAGCCATTCTCGTAAGGCTGCCCATTTGGGGCTCCTCATGTCAGGCTTGGCTACTTCTAAGAGCCTCCAGATGTATGATTCAGGGATTAGTGAAGGATCACTCCCCGCTCTGCCTTACACTGCTTATTCCTCCAGCGGATGAGTATCTGTTGAGGCTCTGAGCCACATAACCTCCATTTTCCTACCCCGTGAGATTTCCTATCCATCCCTTCCTCAGTTCTCCCTACCCCTTTTCCAGGCAGTACGTGTTCAGAAAATAAGGAGTATTAATTTAATGTTAACAGACATGTGCTTTCCTGAGTTGTGAGGACCGCAGGTAATCATGTGTGTGAGGAAGAAAATCCATTAAAAATCTCAAAAGCTGTCATGTTTACCTTTAGGCTTGTCATGGTCTTAGAGTCAGGATTCTTTTAGCTGCAGGTGACAACACCAATTCAAACTGGCTTAAGGATTTTATTTGGTCGATGCAAAAAGTCTAGGGCAGGACTTGCCATTTAAGGCTTTGTTGTATCCATCAGGCCAGGTTACCAGCATCTGTCTTCCAGTCTTGGCTGCACTTTCAAATTGTTTCCATAGGATAGCCCCACAGAAGGCACTGCTACTTAAGTCGTAGCAAGAAAAAGAGCTTTGCTTTTTTTTTTTTTTTTTTTTTTTTTTTTTTTTTTTTTTTTTTTTTTTTTTTTTTTTTTTTTTTTTTTTTTTTTTTTTTTGGTCAATATTTGCAGCTAAAGGCCCAGAAGTGTTCTTAGAGGGGCAGTTTGAGTCAGTTGCCCTCTCTGAACAGGGACAATGGACTGTTTGAACGCTCTGCCCACGCGGGAAAACTGGACTCTGGAATCCCCGGCTGATGTTCGCCCGTGTCGGGGATCAGTTGCTGCCCCCTGGGAAGAGGTTTGATTTTTAGCTCCATGTAGTCTTGAATAGGGGAGTGCTTTAAAGGAAAATTTAAAAAGGGATGCTGGGCAGGCAGAAACCACAGATGCCTACCTTAGTCCCTCTCAAAGGGTCAGCTGCAGCGCATCCCACACAGTGAGAATGGGGTAGAGACCAATGGACTGGGTTTGACACAATCCTTTTCAAGACCTCAGTTAAACATAAAGTCACATACTGTCAACCATGATGTTATCCGAGGTTTAGCTTTGATGTCTAAATGCATCTTAAATGATAGAGCCATATAAGTCTAAATAAATAATCGTAGCATTCTTTCAGGAAAGGGTTTGGGGGGCAATAGTCTGTGGAATCTTTTCATTTTCTAGATTCCCAGAAAGGTGAACATTTCATTTCTTCATTGATAGGTACCTAAAATCCCTTGTTAATTATCAATTAATGGGAAAAAAGAAAACTTGAGAGAGTTTGAAAAGAAAAAGGATTGCTTTCCATTGTTTCTGAAATATGTGACTTTAGGGTAAAGCTTGCTAGGGGTTTCAGGTGTTGAAATGTGGGTAAAGTATTCAAAACATTTTTGTGATGCTTTTAAAGTAATGTATTATAAAGATTTAGGAAACCACAAGACTGCAAATAATGAATTTATACTGTTGTATCCTTTACCTTTGGCTTTCAGTGCAGCCTTAAATTTTGGTGAAGCTAAAGGTTTATCTCCTCTGTCTTCTGAATTTCCCACCACTGTACATTTTGAAAAATGAATAGAGCAGCAACCTTGATAGATATTAAATTCATGGCAACCCTTACTCGCCTCCCACCATACACCCTGGATAGAAAGAACGCTCTGTTGGAACGAGAGAACGTTTTCAGGAAAAGAGGAATATTTTCTCACAGGACATGAAACAAATTCCCTCTTTTGTTAAATCAAAATGGATTTTCTAATGTTTGTATACATCAAACAGACGTTCATCTCTTTTAGTCTTGGTTCAAAAGCCCAGACGGTACTGTTTCCCAGGATTTGGTTCATTTGCTCTTAAAACAGAAGACAAAGGCTATTTTATTCTGAAAAATGTTAAATTTAGGATATCAAGGGTCAAGGTCATTTCAAGGTAATGCCTGGAACCACACTAAAAAATGTAGGAATGATTCTAAGTTACACAATGTGTAAAATAATATTTTAACTTTCACCAAAACCTCTGACTTCCTAGGTATATCTTTTTACATATTCAGTTCCATGTCAAATGCAACATTTTTCACTATTTAAGTTTTTTAAGTTATATTCCAAAATTAACTTTGTAATAACACAACTTTTTGTAACTGCAAGAAAAGGCAGGATTACCTTTTAATAAAGACCAGGTTTGTGGTAGCATTTTGATTCTTAGAAAAATCAAAGAATACATTAAAAAATATCTTTAGCTCTTATGTTAATACCAGATTATGCATTCTATTAGCCTGTGTTCAGCAGGAGACACCGTGTGTCTTCTCAATTAAAAGACAGTGACACCATTTTCAATAGGATTCCTCGAATCTGCTGTCATATGTGCTGGTAGGAATTTTATATGAAGCTGTTATTGAAGTAGATGACATTAAGGTCAAAGGAAAAAAAAACATAAAATAATGTAATCCTACAAAGCTGCTCTTGAGAGAAAAAACACAGCGGTAACATCAAACACTGGTTGGAATTGTTCCAAGAAGTAATTATCTGTATGCTGTTTGGGATGGTTGATTATGAAGACAGACCAAGGTTTAGCCAACTCAGCAAACACTTATGGAGTGCCAGCAGCGTGCAAGACCAGAAGTTCATGGTTAGCAGGAGTCAGCGATGCGTACCCAAAGAACTCTATCTAGGACTCTTCCTTCCGGTTCTGCTAAGAAGGCTTCTTGAAAGTGGCAGCTTTGATTATTCTCTGTGTTTGTGTACTTTTATCCTATAATCAGAAGATAGGCAAAACCTGCACATACCTAAAATTAATAGGTTAGCTCTGGTGCCTGTCTCTAATCCCTGCAACTTGAGAGGCTAAGACAAGAGAATCGCAGGTTTGAGGCCAGAGGCAGTTTGTGAAACATAGTGATGTGATGTGTTTGTGATATTGTACCAGTTGTGTTCCTCTTGTTACTAAGATACATAGAGGATCTTTGTTTTAAATTCAAGGATGAGAACTTTCAATGAAATGCATCGATCGATATGAAAGAGGCATTACTGTCTGGGCTTTGAATAGCCCTGGCTAAGCCAACTCACATCAGCAGGCCCTGAGAATGACAGGCCTGGAGCAGAGAGAGGAGGAGGTGGAAATGCAGGACAGAACAGCACTGGCATATCAATCAAAATAAAATGTGGGAAAGGGACCTGGGGTACAACTCAGGGTGCATGAGGTCCCGGGTTCAACCCCCTAGTACTGAAAAAAAAAATTAGAGATCATTCAAACAAATTTTCTAGGTATGTTCTTCCAATGCACTTGCCATTTATCAAAGGAATAGTGAGTATTGTTTTCATCATTTGCGACTGGCTAAAGCCTGGGAAAAGTTATCACCAACTTTAATAGGGATCGCAGGGAAATCTCCCGCATCTTACATTCATTGAACATTGTGTAAGACTTTGCCCGGTTCAGAGAGCTCTCAGGACGGAGTCTTAGAGAAAATCTGCAACTGGAACATTTGTTGAGCCTTCTGTGTTACCAGGAGGAAAAATGAAAGGAAAAAGTTTAAATAGACCTGAAGGGAGGAAATACAGAAAAATAAGGGTGAGGGGATATGTTTTTTAAAAAATTCTTTTAAGAGGAAAAAACTCCAAATGGTATTTTCTACCAGACTTCTTACAAATTAGGTCAGGAGCGAATGCTTGTTCTTTCCATCCATCCGCATCAGGCCGCCGTGTCAAACAGTGAACAATTGAGCTCCCTAGCGTGTCCTCCCCACCACTAAGGCATTCAGCCTCCCCCTTCCCTACTCTTACCTTGGAAGCTGACCCCTACCTAAGGCTTCCAGTGGGTCTGCCCAATGGAAGATACCAGCAAGAGATCAGAGACAGGTAGGAAAGAAGTCAGGCTGTGTCTTCTTGCTCTCTCCCTATTTCAGCCAGGGAGCATGAAGAAAAGACCCTGTAAATCCCCTGAGCATGGCTTCCCCTTTTAGTATCCTATATTACAGCTGCTGCCCAGCAGCCCTGCCTCCTCTCCTGGCTTCCGGCTGCTCACGCTGATAATACTTTCTTCTCTTTGGCCTCAGGGTGAGAGGTTCACCTGCCTGTTGGTTCTCAGCACCTATAGGGAGTCCTCCAACCTGCCCACACCTTTTCATTAAAATCTCTCCATTTAAACTGAGTTTAATTCTGTTTCCTCCTGGGATCTCACTGTTATCAATATAATATTCTTGCTTCACCTCAGAACCAGTAAGTTTAATACAGTTTATACTTTTTGTGGAACTATTAGTTGTCTAATCATTGATTGGATCATAGAAAAAAGTGACTGTGAAACTCCGCTTTATTACAATACTTCGAACGAATCTATTCATCATAAATTGTAAGAACTAATGATAGGTCTAAGTTTATGTATGCAGGTTTAAAAATACTAAAGTGAAAATATTAAATGTATTTTTTAAAGTAGGAAATGCTAAATCTCCAAGTACATTTCACTTTATACTCTGGGAGTACAAAAATATGTTAATATCCTGAGAAATGTCACATTATTTTGTGAAATCGTAAAGCTGTCTTGAGTATTTAAAATATGAAAGCCTTATCAAAATGTGTTTTAATATTGAAAAAGCATGACAATTTCTGCTATTCAGTTTTTTAAGCTTATATGCTTTTATCTGTGCTCGATCTAAACAAATAAGGGTTTTATTGTTGCTACATAAAATAGGTGATGTTTTAGATTTTAGAATAACAGGTTGGAAGCAAGACAATAAAGTACTTTTCAATATTTAGATATTTATGAAGTGATGGTGTAGTCAGCCATTTAATTTAACTATGCATTTTATATCTATTGCTTAGCATTGTTTGGGGCTCTTACCAAAATAGTACTAAAAGCTAGTTACAAAACATAAAGCAATTAGAGAATAACCTTTGATAAGTAAGCTATCTGTACATGGCAATGAAAACCAGAATGAATTCAGTGAAAATATTTATTCAATGCTAGTGTTTGCCAATCTAGAAGAACAGGCTGGGTGAGTTCCCAAGTCCTTTAGTTGCTGTGATAACATACTGCGTACTGTAACTGGTTTAAATAATTATAGATGCATCAAAATTTATCTACAGCTTTGTCACCATACCATAATATGTCATGGATGCTTTTATCTAATCTCAATTACTATCAAATTAGTGCCAATGTGTAGTGCACCAGTAATATTAAGATACTAGATTATTGTTGAGTTGAGGTTTCTAATACCTTTTTAGGTAAAGGCTAGAATTTTGAAATGCCTTGAACCTGAACTGTTGAACCTTAATTCCTATGGAGTCACCTGCCTACATTTTACAAACTGAGGCCCCGGGAGGGTAAATTCCTCCCGCAGAGTGCACACACCGCATGGATCTGGTGTCGTGGCTCCAGAGCCAGCTGTAAGGAAGGGCTACAGGCTCATTCTGACGCTCGTTAGGTGAAAGCATCCGATGAGCTCTACAGACGTTGTGTGGGGTCTCTTCACCAACAGATAGCAAGGATCTGCCCCAGAGGCTGATGGTAGTGATGGAAAGATAGCATGTCTGCTGTTAGCCTTACCTGGCACGTGCTCACCAGTCTCTGAGAGCCTCTCTTCTCCTCGCCAGGGACCCAGGTAGCAGGAACACCAGACTTAGAAGCCACATGTGCCTCCACAGCCCCGTTCTTGCCCCAGATTCATCCTGAGGCCGGGCGAGTTGGCTTAGCTAGGGCTCTATTCAAAGCCCAGACAGCAATGCCTCTTTCATATCAATCGATGCATTTCATTGAAAATTCTCATCCCTGAATTTAAAACACAGACCCTCTATGTATCTTAGTAACAAGAGGAGCACAACTGGCACAATTTCACAAACACATCACATATCTTTTTTTTTTCCTGTATTTATTCAACAAACGTGAGTTGAGTACCCACCATGTGACAGGTAGTATTTGTTGTACGCACTGGACATTTATCAGAGAACAAAGCCAACCAGATTTCCACCTCTGGGTGGAAGGTATCTGAGAAGATTTGATTTTTGTCCAAGTCATGCTTTATTCTGCTTATAAATGTTATCACTCTGATACTCATGCAAAATCATTCCCCCTCTCCTGGATCAGGGTAACTACACAATCCAGACAGATGCACAATTGGGAGAGCCATTGTTTTTTGATTTGGGATTTTTGTTGTTGTTGGTGGTGGTGGGTTTTTTTTTTTTTTTTTTCCCTGTTAAAAAGGTAACTCACAAGTCAGAATTTGGCTATCACTTCATTTTTTTACCCATTTCTATCTGGGCATTTAATGAGAAAAGCAGCATTATAAATCTTATGTTGCCATTTCTGTTTTTACGTTTAAGCAACTGGAAGGATGTTGAGACTGGCTGCAAATTAAGGGTGAAGGTGACTGTGATGCCACCTTGGGACATTTTGTCATTTCCCGGTGACTTCTTGGGTTTTAGTCTATGAAAAGTTTTAAGATACATTTGGATGTGCCCTTTAAATATTTCTTGCTTTTGAAACATTCCAATTTAAAATGTGCTTTCTGGGAGAAGAATCCGCCGCGTTTGAAATCAAAAACAGGAAGCATGGAGACTGCTTTTCTGGGTGAGCCTTCCTCCCCCTCCTCTCTGTCAGGGAGCGCAGCTTGCCTGCCTGACCTCCCAGCACACTCCTGGGCCCCAAACATCCCATTTGGAGGATCTCCACTTCCCCTGCTGCGACCACGTGAACACCTTTTGTCTCCTCACAGATGAGCCCTCTCCACCCCACCCCCTTGGCCAGTGGGAAAGGGAGGCGCTGGCATTATGCTTGAGTAAACATAACTGAAAGCTTTCCGTGTCTCTTGCATCTTCATAAATGATTTTTTTTCTTTGCATTATGCTGGGACAGTGGTTCTTTAAATAGAAAATTCTCCCATGGAAATGGCCCACGATGCTGAGAGTACACCTTGCAAAAGGTGAGTCTAGAATATAGGGCGCATCCTCAGCACTGCCCGGAAACTGAAGTCTGGACTCTCCGGAATATCAAAAACAAATTTATAGCAGTTCATTAACGTAAGGCGTCGCAAAAGCACTGGGCCGCCATCGCCCGTGGAGGCAGCAAAGAGCTACTGCGCAAGTGCGGACGTGAAGCTGGGCAGGGCGAGCCATGTGGAGGCCTCTTGTTTATTCCTCGGAAACCCACTTTCCTGTGTTGGACCAGTTTTCTTTACAGCATATGTCTCACTGTGCAGCCAAAGGATGTTTATATCCTCGTCACTTGGTAGAAATTCTGACAGTGCTTCAGGGAGATTCATTTTAGGTCTAAAGGAGAGAGCTGATAAATACCTGGGGTTTGGTGGAAGGAGTAATGGCCCCACTATAAATGTAGAGCTATTTTTTGCTTTAGTTCCCCATAACATTGCTGCTATATGGAGCTACATTTTATTGATCAGAAGATAAATATAGAGGCCTAAATTAGCTTGATTATCCCCTCTTGTCCTAAAAGAGAAAACATTTGCTTCTGTCCAATGAAATGAGACATAATTGGAGCTCTTCATGACATTTCCATTGCCCACTGAATTATTTCAATTAAAGTCTATTTCTCCATGTTTCTGAGACAACTTCCAAATGATTGCCCTTAAAAATATCTATTTGATATTAAATTGAGAAAAAGATGCAAAATTATTATACGATGTGTTTAAAGAAATTATGATAGTTCTATAGGCAGCCATTGAAAACCCGATGAGGGTCGCTATGAGTCGGATACCGACTCGACGGCACCTAACAACAACAACAACATAAATTGTATTTATAGAAGATGCCTGGGAGAGTGTGTACCAACACATCTTTGGTGAGGATTATGATTTAATTCTTTTTTTGGAGTTCTGTTTTCTTTCTACTCCCAGACCTCAATAAATGTGTTCCATATAGCTTTTTTGTTGTTGTGTCTTTTTGCAGGGTTAGGGATGGAACCCAGGCTGTGCACATGCTAGGCAAGGGCTCTACCACTAAGCTGCACACCCAGCCAGGGTTTGGGGGATTTTTGTTGTTGTTGTTGTTGTTGTTGTTGTTGTTGATTTGTTTGTTTGTTTCTTAGACAGTGTCTTGCTAAGTTTCATGGGCTGCCTCTGGCCCTGAATTCACAATCATCCTGCCTCTGCCTCCAGTTGTTGTTGTTAGGTGCCTTCAAGTGGGGTCCAGCTCACAGCGACCCTCATAGGGTTTTCAATGGCTGATTGATTTTTGGGATTGCTTCAGGAGTGGATTGCCACATCCTTCTCCCGTTCCACCTCCAGAGTCACTGAGATTAAAGGTGTGCATCCTGGTGCCAGCTAATATAATTTTGTTTAGATACATAAGAGAGGGTTTCCTTTTAATAATATTAACATTCACCTAAGCCTGTTGTGGTAGTGCTAACCTGTAATCCCAGTAATTCGAGGGGCACAGGCAGAAGGATCGAAAGTTTGGAGCCTGAGGCACCCTGCATAACTTAATAAGAGCCTGACTCAAAATAAAAAGTGAAAAATAGGCTAGGGATGCAGCTCAGTGGTAGAGCACTTGTGTGAGGCTCTGGATTCAAACCCCAGTGCCACACACACACACACACACACACACACACACACACACACACACACACACAAATTCACATAAATGTCCATTGGTCCTATCAAGACATTTTCCCCTTCTTCTTCAGCCTTGCAACTCACACACAAGGGGACTTAGTGAAGCACATCTCAGTTTGCTTTTACCAATAAACCATTCATAATTAGAAGCAGAAATCCTTTCTTCCTAGCACAAATACATCTCCTTCAAAAGTGGTTCCCTTTTGTGAATGATGTCTAAGAAACTAGGATAACTTGTATTAGGAGCCCTGCTTTCCTCAGAACACTATTTTGTGGAGTGGACTCAAGCATCAAGTTAATTCCATTAGGGAAATCATCTTGTTCCTGAACATTCAGCCATTGACAAGACGCCATTAGAAGCCCTTGCAGGTATGTATAGCTGGATAGAATTGAGTGGTACGTTTGACAATTGGCAGAACAAAGCAATAGGCTGCATTTTCAGAGTGCTGTCTATTGAAAGACCAACATATCTTACACAGATGAATGCATACTTACCTCAATATGGGGCTTTGACGTGCTTATTAATATCAAATTTTTGGATGTGTAAATAGAGTATCACAGCGGTAAACTGATTTTTCCAGGATCGTACAACTGACAGAGATAGGGTTATTTTCTATCTCCTGCTTCTAAAAGCCTGTCTACTTTCTCTCGTAGCACTGACCCTCAGAAAGGGGCCTCTGCTGATTTAAACAATGGCCATGTAGTATTTTTAGCTGGTACTTAGCTCTCATTTAACCTTAATATGATTTTTTTTCCTTTCAAGAAATGAGGTGTAGTTTGAAAATTCGTAAAGATTAGAAACCTCTCACTTTTTTTCTCTTTTCTCCTCTTTTGTCCCTAAATGGTGTTCTTGTACAGTACATTACTGACAGAAATAGATTATTGGCTTCTCTGTACCTTGTAGTCATTTCAATACCTGTTAACATGACAATAATTATATTTCAACTTTTAAAAATTCTTACAAGGATGCACAGAGAAAATAAGAACCAAAGGAATAAACTACAAGCAATTATGTGATACTTTTGCAAGCTGACATTTTGAGAGCTAAGGGGTAATGCCTAGCTGCACTCTTTTTTAATATGTAGGTTTTAATCTCCTACTGCATGAAAATAAAATTCATATGCCTTGAACCTGGCTGCAACATAGGGATAGAGCATTTATTTTTCTAATTTTGACACTATTCCAGTTTTTTTTTAACTATAAGGAGTATGCTTATGCTGTACTGGGCTAAATGATAGTATGTAGTAGGAAATATGTATAATTCACTGATATGTCCTTTTGGAAAACATATTAGTAGCATACTAAGAAGTAAATGCGACTGTGAAAAATGAAATGAGTTCAAATGTACAGATTGTACACAGTGCTCTTCTCAGTTGGGGCTTTAATAGGATTTGATGACATATTGAGTCGTTTGGGTTTTTTTCCTTATAATTTTGAAGATTTAATATTTCAAATACTATAAAATTCCATTTTATTGAGATGTGTTACTGATGTTTCTTTCCTACCCCTCAACAAAAACTCTTTTATCTTCTTGCCCCTCTGGCACCCCACTTTTGTAACTACCAGTATCCCTTTTCACGATGACGAGTTTATTGGCATGACAGATCTTATGATACCACCCAAAGGAGTTTTATTTTATAAATACTTACCTCACTTTCCTAAATGTGTTCTAAAAATAGCACTTTTTATTCAGATTACTAATTTTGGAAAGTGTCATGTGACCATTTTATATTACACAGACACAGAAGTCCCATAAAGGTTATGTTTTGAGGGAAAAATGGCAAGACATGCCAATTTTAGCCTAGTAAACCTATTACATTTTAAAACTTAGGCACCCATGACTTTGAGATGCATAAAACATTATTTCCAATATGTTTTGTTTAATTCTTGTTGCATTTGCCAAAATGCCTGGGCTAACCAGGCATGATGACACACACCTGTAATGTCAGGACTCGGGAGGCAGCGGTAGAGGATCGTGAGTTCGAGGCCAGTCTGTGCTACATTGGGAGATTCTGTCTCAAAAAAGTAAGGGCTGAAGATGGAGCTCAGTGGTAGAGCATTTGCCCATCATGTGCAATGCCCTGAGTTTGATCCCCAGCACCTGCTCTATTGTCATGTTATCTAGGCATCTTAGCTTGAAACACAGCCATGGCAAGGACACTATGACAATGATTAGTGTCCACACGTTCATGCCTGTGTATGACTTCTAGTTTATAATGCTTGAGGCTGATTTGGCCATCACGTTACATTTTCTGCTGTTAAAAACCCCTGCAAATTAGAATGCACTGAGTCATTTATTTAGCAGGCTGGAGATAGGAAGAAAGTGAACAGCGAAAAGTGTCTTCACATGCTTAAGCCACAAGGACTTGGAAATGAAAAACACCTAAGATAATGTCCTATCTCTTTCACTCAATATTTCTTCACCAAATAAAGTTGACTTTTCTCTGAATTCTGTGCCAACAGGCACAAAGTTATAATGACCCATGGTTTTAATATACCTTGAAAAATGTCACATCAGTTCTATTGCCAGTATACCAAAACACAGAGGAGACTGTCAACCAGAAAAATCTAGAACCTGGCAATTCAAATACCATTCAAAGCAAAAGTTTCATCTAATAACTAGAACTAAATGTTTGCCCTCAAGGCAGCTCAATCTCCACTAAACAAGTGTTAATAATAGGAGAGCCCTCTGTATGCAGAGCAGAGACAAGCATACCACACTGACAGATGCAAAGTCTGACTTTAGGACTCAGAACCATTCCAGCCAGCAAAGTTTATTTTCAACATGGTGACCATCCACCTAACAGTGTATATTTTAACGTTTGCTTTTAATAACACAATAGGTACCAAGTACCATGCTTAATCCTCTGCATGCATTATTTCAATTACTCTCTGGAATGATCTCATGAACTAGGTACTTGGATCAAATTTTGCAAATGAGGAAACGAAGGATAGATTGCTCTGGGTCCTGCAGGAGTGTTTTGAGTGGGGATAAATAGGCTGTTCACCAAGATTCCAGAGGCCATGTTCTTGGCTGTCAGCAACACGTGATCCCAGGGGTGTGTCCCACACATGCCTCCCCACCAACTTTGTGAGGTGTGCAAGATGGATCGTGTTATCTCTGTGTAAAGATGGCAAAACTGAGCTCCAGAGGCATGGAGGCGACAACCAGAAATGACAGGGTAATGCACAGTGGGGCTCTGACTGTCTGTAGGTCCTGGGGCTCTACACAAAGGACCCTCTTTCCGGTACCGGGGCCACAGCTCAGTTTTTCTTCTGGCCTGGTGTTGGATACCTTTGTGTCTCTGGTTTGGAATGAAGCACTCTGTGGGTCTCTTTCCTAATCAGTGTCTGCTGTAACCCACGTGCTGCTGCAGCAGGGGTGGCACAGGACACTGGACTCTGCATCTCTCTGCACCCGCTCTCCACTCCAGCTGTAATAGGTAGAGCTGACAGGTGAAAAAGAGGGGAGTCGTTTTGGTCACCACCGGCTTCCTCCTTCTCTGCCTTTTGTCCGACACAAGCAGTCCTTCCTTCTCTCTTTAGCTCCCTAGTGCCCTTCTGTTCTAAAGCACCTCCCCACCATAAAAATAGAAAGGGAGCTGTGAGTCATTTACACTTTAGCATGAATGTGCTTTCGTGACTTTCCCAAGGCTGTTTGTGCATAGCTCCTTTTCTCTAACTGCTGAACGAAGGTCTCCAGACCATGCTGACTCCTTAGCCAAGGCAGATGAGCTGTGATTTGAGGTCTAACCATCAGCACCACCAGACACCTATTGCCTGGAGGAGGCATGCATGGCATGGTTGATACCCATCTGGCATCTGGAGCAGCCTGAGCTCAGCAATGAATTCCTGGCCCAGGCTCTCTCTCTCTCTCAACCTCTCTGCTTGAACCAGGTGGGCTCCTGCCCCCCACCCTCTCAACTTGTCAGGGATCTGGAGAACATTTTCCATCTGTCTGGTGACTATATCTTTTTGTGTTTTCCTGTGGCCCACAATGTAGTGGCTGAGCTGCCTCAGGAGCAACCAGAGGCTTAAATTCCATCTCCTTTGATACCTGCAAGTGGCCAGTGGCCAGAGAGCCCAGATGTGGTTGGTTTTCTGAGAGTGTGTGTGCGTGTGGTTGCATACATGCCCCGCACCTCTGTGCACACACACACTTGTCCACAGGCATGTAGATAGAACAAGAAGAGCCTTTGAGGTGGGTGTCAGGTAACTTTCTTGTCACTGTGACCTAGGGCCTGGCATAAGTAACTTAGAAGGAGGAAAGATTGATTTAGCCCATGGTTTCAGAGGGTCTGTCCATCATGGCTGGGAGGGCGGGGCAGAGTAGCCCTCATCATGGTAGACAGGAAGCAGAGAGAGGAAGGGGCCTAGGTCCAGAAACAACCTTCAGAGGCACACCCCAGAGACCTACTTCCTCCAGGCCTACCTCCCTAAGTTTCTACCACCTCCCCACACAGTGCCACCAGCTGGGTGCCGAGGGTTGAAAACATGATCTTATAGTGGGCGTTTCATATTCAAACCATAACAAAGTGAGTTCTTTTTTTTTTTTTTTTCTTTTTTTGCAGTACTGGGGGTTGAACCCAGGGTCTCGCTCCTGCATGCTCTGCAAGTGCTGGACCACTGAGCTGCACCCTCAACCCACTTCTTTTTACTTTTTGAGACAGGGTGTCGCTAAATTACACAGACTGCCTCAGGTCTCGAACTTTCAATCCTCCCGCCTCCGCCTCCCCAGCCACTGGGTTTACAGGTGTGCGCCACCGCACCGGGCTACAAAGTGGATTCTTGAGGGGTGTTTGAGGAAGCCTCTGAGCGCTTCAGGCTATCACTCGAGGGGTGTCTCACTTTGGCCCCCCAGAAGCCAACCTGGAGACAAGGATTCAATTGCAAGTGGATTATTTGGGAAATAATACCATGGAACCCTGGCAGGAGAGAGGAGTGGGGCGAGGAGAGGAAATATACCACAGGGAGGGTCAGTAAGTCATGAACCACTCTAGGGAGCCCACTGGGCAGCTCTGGCATCACTGTGGAGCACAAGCCTCAGTATTAACTGCCTGGGGTGAGGCTTTTATCCACAAACTCCCTTCCCGTCGGTGGCTGAGGGCTGGTAATTTCCCCTCAATCCCACCGTGCTTCTTTGGGTCCTGGGGCTTTCTTTAAAATTGAGAAAAACCTTTCAGTTTGGGTTGCAGATGCCAGAGGTGGGCAGTGCTGGACCCGTCACGTCCAAGGGCTGTGGGCAGCCCACCTGCATGCCTCTCCTGGGGCGAGTTGGGTGGTAGAGGCCGTGCGGAGTGGCTGTCCTGCACGGGTTTCTGTGGCGATGCCACAAGGAGGACTGAATTACCCAATCGTCAGAGCAGCGTGGCTGATGGTGGCTGTGAGTGCGGAGCTCTAATGACTAAGAAGGCAGGAAGAACACCCAGCAGTTGCTGTAGCTGCACCCAAGTAAAGACTCTTACAGTCGTTGATGGGAAGCACTTATTATTAATGTCTGATGACAATGCTGCATAATAATGATGATGCACGTCATTAAATAGGTGTCAGATTAACTTTGTCATAAAATGTATGGCAGCATTAAATTTTGTCCACATGCTCAGCCTTCATAATTTATTGCTTGTGGAGCATGCTTACGACTTCAAAAAAAAAAAATCTCCAATTGCAGTGTTGGCTTGGCGGCTGCTTTCCTCAGGCGCGAGGGCAGCCTCTCCATTCATCTGAAAAGCTCACGTGCCCGGGCGGTGGTCACCAAGGCCACCTGCACCGCTACCAGCGGCAGCACAGCTTTCCCTGCCCAGTCCTGTGGCCGAGAGAGGGCTCATTGATCCATTTGACCAGCTTTTATTGGACCTCAGCCATGCGGCATGCCTGATGCCCAGAGCTGTGGATGTAGGTATGGACTGGAGCCTGGTGCTGTCCGCCCATAGCTGTGGATGTAGGTATGGACTGGAGCCTAGTGCTGTCCTCGGAACCCAGAGTCCAGTAGAGAATTGCACTCTTTCATGGATGTTTGTTCAAGAAGGAAGCGGCCGCGAATAAAGGACCGCGCACCTTCTGCTTCCCTAGGTGTGGAATAACAAAGCTGTTCCTGTGGGTGGTTTCCAGAAAACCTCTCTAAAGCAGCTGGTCGTTTTGTGCTTTCAGAAACAAGGCGCGTCACAGCACAGTACTTACCGTGTGGCCTCCGCGTTTGGTGCCAGCTGAGAACTGGCTAAATGAAAGTCGTTCGCTGGTAAAAGCGGAGTGTTTTCCTTTTGCCAAGTGCACAGCGGTAGCGCCTTTTTAGAATCCAAGTCTAAAGATGTCATCGGACCCCATGTCCAGCCACTTATCACAAAAAGCCAGCTAGAAGAGCTTCACTACTTCCAGCAAAGGCAGATGCTATCCAGAGTGAGGCTGAGTGCCACAGGAGGCCAAGCCACATACGTTCTTGAAGTTTGTGAGTTCACATAAAAAGGTGTGTTAGGAAGTTGGCAGCTTTCAGAATTGAGCTTGAAGTGAGTTGGGGGCAAGGTCCTGGGTTCGATCCTCAGCATTACCAAATACATATATGTGGTTGTTATTGTTAGGTGCTGTCCAGTCAGTATCCAACTCATAACAACCCTATGTACAACACGTGAAACACTATTGTCAGTGCTTCTCTGCTATTCATAGGGTTTTCAACTGCTGATTGTGTTTTGGGAGTGGGCTTCCAGGTCGTTCTCCCAAGCCTACAGCACCTGGTGTTCCCAGGCTGTCTCTCTTCCAAGTACTAACCAGACCCAACCCTGCTTTAGCTTCTGAGATCTGACTGGATTGGACGCCACAGTGGTACCACTGCAGGCAAATACGTATATACGTATGTGAAAAATGTTGAGCTTGGCAAGAGAGGTCAGGATTAAGAATGGAATGGAGAAGGTCAACAGCAAATGGACAGAGAGAGAGCTGGTCCTGGTCCAGGGACCTCTGTCCAGTTCTGGAGTGGGTTTGGCAGTAGGCTTGATAAGTTAGACCTGGTCACACTGATACCCTGATAGAGCGAAGTTAGTGTGGAGATGTGAAGAGTCTATTTTTAGTCCTTCCTAACTGCCATCTAACACTGGGATTTAGCTCAGTAGAGCGCTGCGCTGCAGTCTCTGAGGTCCCGAGTTCAATTCCCAGCACCACAAAAATGGGAGAAGGACCTGGCAATCCACTCCCAAGGCAATCTCAAAACAGTCAGCCGTTGAAAATCCTATGAGGGTCGCTAAGAGTCAGATACCGACTCGACAGCACCTAACAACAACAACAACAAACTGCCATCTAGGCCCATCCTGGGTGACCACGCCATGTAAGGCCATCATATACCTAAAGGAAATAAAATAGCCGTGCAAATAGCAGGGAAATCAAATAATAGCAGGCGGATTTGAAACGATCTCATCGTTGCTTCCGAACAGAGCAGCAATCAGAGGCAAAAACACCAGCTTAGACAAGTGCCTGTATCAGACCTTCCCAGGATTAACAGGGTCTGGCATGCCTAAAGCCAACGCCCATTTCTCCCCCACCCCAAACCCGGCTACTGAATGTTTGCCCTGTGTGGGTTGGTGACATCATTCCCAATATTCCCCTCCTCCAGGCTGCAGCTCTCCACCCCCTGGTGGGCAGCCACTGCCCCATGCATCTCTTCAGATGTTTCTCAGATCTCACCCTTCCTTCTCAGTCCTGTGGCCTCGCTCTAGTCACAGCCCTGCGTGAAGCTCAGTGGGTTTCTTGCTCCAGTCCTTCCCCCTCATCAGTGTGTCCTTGGAGCCCTCCCGCCTGCCCGGGTGCTATGTGCTTGGTGGTGACACCCTCTCCCAGCCTCACTTCTGGGGACCGTCCTCAGCTCCCCTCCTGTCCCTCTGTGCTTGCCTTCATGCTGTGGACATGCCCGGCAATTGCCCACCACCAGTTCTAACCCTCTTCCCAGCTCGCCCTGTCTCTTACACGCCCCAATCCTCCAGCAGAGCTGACACTTCCGGGTCACTATTCCGAAAACCAGGGCCCACCAGGGTACGTATCATCTCAGTCGTAGCTATTTGCTTCTCATCTGAATTAGCTTTGTAACACCCAGCACAGTGACTGAAGCAGGGGAGAGGCGCAAACAGGGATTTATTTTTAACTGAGAATGAGATAAGTATTTTGGGATGCCAGACTCATTAGGTCAAAGGGATTTGGCTAGATTTGTCTATCAGATAGAGCTCTTAGTGGCAGGCTGTGTAAGCCCCTGGCTCGTTTGAGCAGGAAAGGAAAGGAGGTCTCAGTGGCCCCAGAGGAAGGACCAGCGTAGGACATCTCTGCAGAGAACCAGCTCTGCCCTGCGGCTGGGTGCAGACCGTGCCAGAGGCACCATCCACACCCCAAGCCTGAGACCTGGCTCTGCCGCTCTCTGGAAATGGGTGTGGGTCACACACTGCTGCCAGCCCCACCACCACGGACTCCCCACAGACACTGTATGTCCCAAGTCATGCCAAGACTGAGGCCGCTGATTGGGTGAGCCTGGATTGTGTCTGAGCCCTAGCTGCAAGGGAGGCTGAGGAAGCGAGTGGCAGGTTTCCGTGGGCTGGTTGGTCTCCACTTCCCAAGACTCTCAGGGCGGGGGACTCCCAAGACAGAAGGGTCACTGCAGATGGTGGGCGGTGCCAGGGACAAAGTGTCATGAAAAGTATGAGAAAAATTAAAATTATTGCCGGGCATGGTGGCACTCACCTATAATAAGCACTCAGGATGTGGAAGCAGCAGGATTGTGAGCTTGAGGCCAGCCTGGGCTACCTAGTGAGACACTGTCTCAAAAAAGAAGGAGAAGGAGGAAGAAGAGGAGGAGGAGAGGGAGAAGGAGGAAGAGGAGGAGGAGGAGGAAAAGAAGGAGGAGGAGGAGGAGGAGAACAAGAGGAGGAGGAGGAAAAGAAGAAAGAGAAAAAGGAGGAAGAGGAGGAAAGAAAATTGCTCAGTAGAACTTTCTTTCAGGACCCCTAAGACCTATTAGCCTGCAGCCATAGCCCTGTGGCATCCAATCCCGTCAGATCTCCGAAGATAAGCAGGGTCAGGCCTGGTTAGTACTTGGATGGGAGACCGCCTGGGAACACCAGGTGTTGTAGGCTTGGGAGATGGACCCGGCAACCCACTCCCCAAAAATCAATCCACCATTGAAAACCCTATGAACAGCAGAGAAGCACTGACAATAGTGATTCGCCTGTTGTATGTAGGGTCACTATGAGTCAGATACTGACTCAACAGCACCTAACAACAACAACAAGCCCTATTAAGAACTCCCTTTGATGTATTTCTGAAATACTGAAAAAGGGTGGACAAGGCATGCAGGACCACAGATACAGAGCAACACCCCAGGGCTACCGCTGTGGGGAGCTCTTACCACCCCAGGCCTGCAGAGGTGAGGAGAGGGAGCGTCCCCAGACCTGGCACCCAGACATTCCCCCTGTGTTGCGAGGACCTCTTCTAGGAGACACCGCTGGCCCTGGCAGAGCCCAGAGAGGCCAAGGGACAGGCCCGCCGACTCCCTGGCCTTTCCTGCGACCTCTGCTCAAGCTCCTCCTCCCCAGCCAGAAGCCAGAGGGCCAGGGAGCCTGGCCTCCTGCCCACCCGATCAAGACAAGCGCCCCCAGCAGGTAGCCAGGGCAGAGAGCCCATGTGGAGGCACAGGCGGAAGACTCGCCGCACGGCGGCTTCATCAATATGTCACCACTATTTTTCTTTCTTTTCTTTTCTTACTCAGCGTCTCCTTTGGGGAATGTCACTTTACATTTTCAGTCTCCCAGCCCTAAGATCGATGCTCTTAAAGTGTTCCTCGCGCGCCGCCTTTAACGAGATGCTGCTTTCCCCTCGTTTGCTGTTGAGAATCTCTATTGTGTGCCTCAACCATTAAAGGTTAGCAAATGCCAGCCCGGCCATTTTTCCTTCCTGGGCTTGTGAAAGAAGGACGGGATGTGTGACCTGCACAGACTTTCCTTCCAAATCTTCATGTAAAAATCCCCTGCATGATTGTCTACGCACGTGAGATTTCCTGTGTTGGTCCCTGCGTCCTCCTCACTAGTGTCTAGCCTTTTAAATAAAGCAGACATAAGAATGGTCATAAAAGTAAGCCCTATGCATTGCCAGCAATGATAGCCCACGAATCCCCAAAAGATTCATGCACCGTAACCCCTAATCCTTTTGAAGTACTTGGTACCTGGTGCTAAATAACCAGTTGTCTACTTTGGAAAGGAAGAGCAGGCGACCTTTCACCCTTGTCTCCGAGGATGTGCTGTGTTCCTTCCCAAGATACGGAAACCAGCCATCTTCCCATAAACTTCAAGTAGAGGAATTGAGGAATCTAGACAAAAGAAGGATCTTCATTTTCTCCTGCTTAAAAAATGACATTAGCTGGGTCCAGTGGCGCATGCTTGTCATCCCAGCAATTTGGGAAGCAGAAGCAGGAGGATCACAGGTTTGACGCCAAAGGCAGCCTGAGTAACTTAGCAAGACTCTGTCTCAAGATAAAAAATTTAAAAACTGAGCTGCGGGTACAGCTCAGTGGTAGAGCACTTGCAAAATATGCACAAGGCCCTGGGTTCGACACCCAAGCACTGAAAATAAATAAATAAATAAATAAAATTAAATAAATAATGATGTTAATCTGATTCTTATTTAAAATGCAAATGATAGTGCAATGCACCCAGCAGAGAGCAGAAGAGGATGCCCCTTCTGCCCCTCGGTAGCATGAACAGTGTGGTCGACAGAGCAAGACTGCCCTAACATGGTCTGACACGCTGTGTCCTCGTGGGCCACTGAGCATCGGTCTCCCCACTGTACTCACCCCTCTCTCTCCCTTTTGATTTTTTATTGTTTTGGGTTTTTTGAGACAGGCCCTCGCTGTGTGGCCCCCACTGGCCTTGAACTCGTGCCCCTCCTGCCTCAGCCTCTGAGTGCTGGGATCATGGGCATGGCCCCCATTCCAGGGCTGAAGAGGGAATCTCAACACCGTCTGACCTCTGCTGCTCTAGCAAGAGCGAGGCCATGGCTGGGTCTCGAGCCAGAGACAGAGCATATGTGACAGCTCATCCTGTGAGGACCAGCTCCATTTACAGGGCTGCTCCATTTACAGGGCTGCAGACCTGAGCCGTGTCACACGGCGGCCACTTGCAAAGTGCTCCTGAGTGACTTTTATCTGCTTATTTAGTGTTGGGCTGGGGTTTGACTCAGTTGGTAGAGTGCTGCTCTTCATTCTCTGAGGCCCTGGGTTCGATCCCCAGCACCACCAAAATGGGAGAAGGACCAGGCAGCCCACTCCTAAAGCAATCCTGAAACAATCAGCCATCGAAAACCCTACGAATAGCAGAGAAGCACTGACCCAGTGCCGGGCATGGCACAGTGTTGGGAGTGTTGTGTTCTATTGTACATAGGGTCGCTATGAGTCAGACCAGACTCAATGGCACCTAACAACAACATTCAAGTGCTAGTTGGACATTTCTGCTTTGCCACTCTCCTACCAAAATAGGAATTTGCTTGACTCTTTTTTTTAAAAAGTTAGGGTGAAGGGATCTACTGATGATGAAAACTTAAAACTCCTAGGCGTGACTCTGGGCATCTGTAGGCATCAACTGTTTGCCAAGAGCACAGTGCGTGCAGCTCTGTTAGGAGGAGGGACCAATGACACGCATGCATGCAGGTGGGAGTTAACGTGAACATCAGAAGTGCTGGTGGCCAGCGTCATCCCAAACGTGAGTTTTGCACATGGCTCTCTGGGTGTGTCACAGGCCTCCAGAAGCTCCCTGTCCTGCCCCCTCCCGGCTTCTCCGTCCTCCCAACCCCCAGGTCGCATAGGTGGCAGCCCTCGCTCAGCCGATCCCAAGCACAGGGGTGAGCTGGCTCTCTGGTGCCTGGCTGGCTCTCATCTCCGAGGTTTGTCATGGCCATCTCTGGGTACCGGAGGGCCAGGAAGTTGTCCTGTGACGGTACCAGTAGGCATTCGACTGAGTCCTTCAATCCATAGCTTCAAGGCTCTGCTCCAAGGTCCTAAACCTCATTGTTTATATCACAGCAGTGGGGAGACGTCAGTGCTGCACATATACGGATGCCTGCTCTTGGCAGCTGTCTTTCATCACCCACAACCCCTTCCTTTTCATCACCTACAGAGGGCACCCCTGCAGCCCATCCACCTCTTACAGCTTCATTGCCATATCTCTCTCTAGCCGCCATCACCTCTCTCCTGGATTACTGTAGAACCTTCTAGCTGGCTTCCCCTCATCCATTCTGAAGCCCTTGCACCCCTTCTCCCCACAGCAGAAAGGGGTTGTTTTTAAGTTGTAAATATGATCCTATCTCCCCCTCCCTAAGATCCCCCAAATAGCTTCTCACTACCCACTTAAGAAAGACAACAGTGTTAACAGCCTGGAGGGTCTTGCCTGGGCTGAGCCCTCACCCCTCCAAGCCTCATCTTATTATCCAAACTTTTGTTTCTAAGGTCCAGTCCCAGTCGCTTGCTTTCAGTTCCTCAATTCTCTCCCGGGTCCCGGCCCTTTGCACATGCTGAAGCTGGGCTTAGAAGCCCCCTCCAGCCCTGTTCACTTGGAAAAATCTTCTGTTCATCCTTCTTAATTAAATCAACATACATGAATGAAGCTTTCCTTAAGGCCCTTGTCTGTGGAGCACAGTCAGTAATTAAACAATTATTTGTGTAGTGTTTGCCTGACGTCTGTCTTCCCTATGGTACTGTAAGACCCATGAGGGCAGGCACCAGACCCTTTATATTCAGATTCACTTCTGTTCATCATTGTGCACCAGCAAAAGTTGGGAGTAAGCTCTTCATAAATATTTATTTGAAAATGTAGGGAAAAGGTAGGGAAGGAAGGAGATAGGGGAGAAGCTGAAAGCCAATTTGAGCTGCTTACTTCTAAGATTATTCAAGTGCCCCCACAATCACTGGCTGCCTAAAATTACTCCTTTGTTGTTGCTATTTGCTGAAGAATTTGTGAAAATCAGTTTCTTTAAATATTTCCCCTTGGGCTACATGGTGCATATAAATGTAAATTTTTGTCATGTGGCTCCTCTCACTTAGCCTCCCTCAAATATCCCAGTGCCTCCCGGATACCTATATCAGTTACTTTTCTTGTCACTGTGACCAAACATGGGACAGAAATGACTTAACCCATTGACTACCACCGGGGTGCAAGGAAACAGAACAGTAAAGCAAAATGCAAGGGAGGCAGAGGCAGGGCTTCAGACACTGCAAACCTCACGATCAAATTTCTCTGGACGATACTGGTATTTCTCTGGGCAGATACTCTTAAGATTGTAGAATTCAATCACTTTCCTTATCTCTAGATATCTCCAAAATACTTCCAGTTTCTGAGCCACCAATGGTATAGGAAAGCATCCGTGTGCCTACCCCACACCGACACCTGACATTGGCCAACTTAAAAACTTTGACCATCTCAAATAGGTACTTCATTGTGATTTCAATCTGTGCTCTCCTAATTATTCATGAGGTTCAATAGATTTCCACGTTTATTGGCCACTTGAGCTTCCCTTTTTGTGAAATTCTTGAATGTATTATTTATATTTTTTGCTATTGAGTTGTTAATCCTATTGATTTGTAGGAGTTCTTTATAATGCCTGAGTAACAGGCTTATTTTCTAGGAATGTTGCACATATTTACTCCCTATTTATAGCTTGTCTTTTGACCTTCTTTTTATTTTTATTTATTTATTTATTTTGTATCCAGAGGTTCTAAGTTTTGGACCTTAAGCATGGCTTATAACAGACTTCTCTCACACTTAGAACTGATTACATGTCTCACTAAGCGTTCCCGTGTTAAATTCTAGGGGAAGAGGTTAAACTAATGTACGACTTTCTTATTTATTGGCTGATTGCCATTTGTGAAAAGAAAATATTTTCTTCTACATATTTATAGCCTTTTCTTTAAGGGACAAAGTTCATTTTATGTCATTGTGAAATGTTTTGCTGGGATGGTAATGATTTTTGGTATCTAATAATAAAATGTTGACATCGGTAAAAACCTTGTAATAGATTTTAAAGCAAGAATTGATCTTGGTTTCGTTGCTTGCTCCTTGAAAGTGTTTGTCTGTGGCTCTTTCTTCCTGGATATTTTTTAAGTTATTGGAATCTGCCATCCATAATGATACTGAAAATGACTTTCAGATATTCAAATTTTATTTTACATAGCATCTCTCTTCAGACTGAAATCATAGCTGACTAGAGTCACTTAAGCCAGCTTTGAATCTGAGCTCAACCACCTGCTAAGTGGAAACATAGACGAGCCCCTTTAATTCGTCATTTCTCGGTTCCTTCATCTGTAAAATGGGGTAATAGTAGGAGCCCAGTGCAATTGCTACAGAGGTAAAATGAGTCATTCATCAGGACATCTCAGGGTGGTGCTTAGCCGGGAAAAGGTGGGATACAGAAGTGGCAGTCATTGTCCTTCAGAGGTCCTCAGATGCTCACAGGTGAGGAGGAACATTGGAGACTTGGTGCTCTCTGAAAAGTGTATTCAGGTGCTGGGTGCGGCGGTGCACGCCTGTAATCCCAGCGGCTCAGGAGGCGGAGGCAGGAGAATTGCAAATTTGAGACCAGAGGCAGTCTGCATAACTTAGCAGACCCTGTCTCAAAAAGTTAAAAAAAAAATGGGCTGGGGGCGCAGCTCAGTGGTCCAGCACTTGCAGAGCATGCAGGCGCGAGGCCCTGGGTTCAACCCCCAGTACCGCACAAAAAAAGAAAAAAAGTATATTCAGGTTAAAGAGCAGCTGACTTCTCAGGCTAGGGACAGAGGTGCACACCTGTCATCCCAGAGACTTGGGAGGCCGAGGCAGGAGGATCCCAAATTCCAGACCAGAGGCTGCGTGTATAACTCAGTGAGACCCTGCCTCAAGATAAAAAGTTTTTTAAAAGGGGAGATGGAGGGGCAGCTCAGTGGCAGAGCACTTGCAAAGTATGGGCGAGGCCCTGGTATCAGCCCCCAAGTTCTGCAAAGTTAAAAAAGAAAAAAATCTCCCAAAAGACATATGCTTCTTAAGTCTGGCCCTCCACACGTGTGATTATATAGTTTCTGTGATAAAATTGCTGGCCTTCACTTCTCACTAGACTATAAGCTCTGTGAAAGTCAAGACAGTAAAGATGCAAGATGCATATTGGCAGAATTCGTGCATACTATGCATTTTGTGGGCTGGGATTTAGCCCAGTTGGTAGAGTACTGTGCTGCAGTCTCTGAGGTCCCGAGTTCAATTCCCAGCACCGCAAAAAATGGGAGAAGGACCTGGCAATCCACTCCCAAGGTAATCCCCAAACAGTCAGCCATTGAAAACCCTATGAGGGTCACTATGAGTCAGTTACCAACTGGACGGCACCTAACAACAACAACAACATGCATTTTGCACCAGATTGGTGACCCTTCCACTCTATCTTGACAACCAATAATTGTACTTATTATGTATTGAGTTAGCTTGGTTGGTAGAGGACCGCTCTGCAGTCTCTGAGGCCCTGGGTTCGATCCTCAGCAATGCAAAAATTGGAGAAGGACCTGATAACCCACTCCCAAAACAATCAGCCATTGAAAACCCTATGAATATCAGAGAAGCACTGACATAGAGCCGAGTATGGCACAGTGTCAAGGAGTGTTTTGTTCTGCTGCACATAGGGTTACTGAGTCTGACCAGATGGCACCTAACACAAACAACAACAGGTATGTATGGGGTTTAATGGGATGTTTTGATATATGTTTACATTGAGGAATGGTTAAATTACATAAATCCCTCACCCCACACACTTATTTTTTATGATAAAAAACATTTAAAATCTATTCTTTTATCAGTTTTTAAACTTGCAGTGCATGATTATTTTAGTCACCATTCTACTCTGGAGTACTAGAACTATTCCTCCTCACTGAAATTTTGTACCTTTTGATTAACTCTTCCCATTTCCTCTGCTCCCTTCACCCCAGTTCTACTCTCTACTTCTGAGTTCAGTATTTTTAGATTTCTCATGAGTGAGCTCACACAACACTTGTCTCTCTGGTTTATTTCACTTAACCAGTTGCTGAGGTGGCACAACTCAAAATGAGAGGAAACACATTGACTGCAACAATGGGCTCAAACATAAAAAGTTCTCGTGCGTGGCGACGTCGAGTAGTGTTTCATCTTGTTGTACATAGAGTCGCTCTGAGTTGGATCCCACTCAACAGCACCCAACAACAACAATCATATCCTCCAGGTTCACCCATTTGTTGTCACAAATGACAGGATTTCCCCCTTTCTCAAGGCTAAGTAGTATTCCGTTGGGTATATTGACCACGTTTTCTTCATCCACACGTCAATCTATGGGCACAGGTTGCTTGTATGTCTCTGCTCTGTGAATTACACTGCGGTGCTGTGGGAGTATGCACATCTCTTCAACCTCTTTGTTTCAGTTCCTTTGGACAAATACCCAGAAGTGGGATTGCTGGATCGTACAATAGTTCTGTTTTTAGTTTTCTGAGGAACTCACGTTCTGTTTCCCAGCCTGGCTCTCCTCGTTTGCATTCTCATCAGCAGTGCGCAGCGGTGCCTTCTCTCCACACCCTCGCCAGCCCTTGTTACCTTTCCTCTTTCTACAGTGGCCACTCTCTCGCTGTGGCAGGGGGCTGGGATTTAGCTCAGTTGGTAGAGCGCTGCTCTGCAGTCTCTGAGGTCCTGAGTTCGATCCCCAGCACTGCAAAAATGGGAGAAGGATGTGGCAACCCACTCCTGAGACAATCTTGAAATAAGCCAATCTTGAAACAAACCCTACGAGGGGCGCTATGAGTCGGACACGACTCAACGTTGCCTAACAACAGCTGTGGGAGAGAGGGGGCCCCCTAGTTCTCCCCATGTGTCTTGCAGTCCTGGGTGGGTACAGGAGGCAGCTGTGCCCTTCCACCAGCTCACGAGACGTGGGAAGAGCTGGGTGTCAGACTCGGCCCCCAGCCACTGACCGACGAGCCACATAACCTCACCACACCTTCAGTTTCTTCACCTTTCATGGAGAGGCAGTCCTGAAAGATGGCGAGAGCTTGACGTGGCAAGTGGGGTAACAGTGTAGGACTTTTAGACAGGGACAGTGGAATTTCATCAGAAATTAGGGGACTTTGGAGCCCACAGCTGCCTATTAAAATGAAGACTGGCACATACACACAAGAGGGTCTGAGCCGATTTACTTTATCTTTGCAATCCCACACTCTCTTTACCTTGGTAAATCATTGTATAACACACACACACACACACACACACACACACACACACACACACACACACACACCCCTGTACCACAAAGGATGCCGTCCTGCTCAGCGACGTCTCGGAAATGTTTGCTGAGCGTTGGCAGCTGAACTAAAGCATCCTCTCTATTTTGCGCCAGCGATTGCATCTATGGTAACTGCCCTCACCTGCTAACCCCCTCTCGGAAAACCCACCTGCCTGGACCATGGCTTGCAAACCTCGCGAAGCACTGGGGGTCAGCGTAAAGGAGCCAGTGAGCAGGGCGTGGGGTGCACCTGCTGTTGGCATGTCGTCCCTTTGTGAAGAATGCAGACCTTGCTCCAGCGCCTGTGCAAGGCCACATACTACCTATTTATTTGCTGTCCTTGAACTAACGAGGGCTGTTTTCCCTGAGCCACAAGTGGGCTGGTGTTCCCGCTGGGAAACTCCCTTCTGCACCGACTCCTCTTTGTTAACCTTCTGCAACATGAGGCAGTTCTCTGTTGAAGGGAAAGGAATTGTTAATTTTTCATAAGAGCAGCAAAGTTATGAATAGCAGAGGACCTCTTGAACAGAGAGCTTTGAGAAGAATAACAAAGCCTGGGGGGTGGTATTCTTTCTTTATCCTATGTATGACCCCACCCCCACCCTGCCGTCATCCCTTGTTAAGAAGGAACAAGCCACTTACACAAGCTAACGGTTCTTCAAATCTCAGGAACTTTCATTTTAATCCTTATCAGTGCCTTTTTAAGCAAATAAGACAGTGACCTTCAGCTTTGCCCTATATCCTATGAGGTTGATCTACAAAGGCTGCTTTCATTTTTTAAATTAAGGCCGTTGCGGTATGTATTCTGCTCAATTCTAGCATTAGTGTTGTCCCAAGTGTGACATTTATGTTCTCTCACTTCTTTGGTATAAATAAATATCAAAGTAGGGAGGCCAGTGTGAACTCTACAAGGAATAATAAACTAAAATAATATGGCATTGATTTTGTTCAGGATGTCTAAGTGCGTTTTTACGATTGTGTGTGTTTATAGCTTTTTCACACAAGTGACATGAATTCTGGGCAATTAAAAAGGGCATGAATTTCCAGGCATTTAGGGAGAGAATCTGCCACGTTGTGGTTCTTAAGGAAAACCCTGCAGATCTGGGACCTCCACCTTAAGAAAATGGAAAATTATTGCCATTTTATATTGTTTTACAATACGATTACTGCGAGACCACATTGGGAGACTTTCCTTTGGCTGCTAATGTGCTGTGTTTGTGAATGTAAGGATTTAATAAGGAGCTGAGGACGGGGCCTTCACCCTGCATGAGTATTCTGTTTTTGGATTCCCACCCACCACGGGGTCCTAGACTGTAGCTTTGCGTCTTGTTAGTGAGGTCTCAGCCTTTCCTCACTTGGAAGGGAGATGTGGCCCCCCGTCACCCTGTGCGTCCCACAAAGTGCACAGGGGGAGGAGAGCCCCACCTGGCAGTCTTGCACAGAAGTCTCTAGGACAGTTGCTGTGCTCAGGAATTCACCGAGAGAATAGACCAGCCCTCTGCTGCTGGATTAACTTCTCTGTGCCCTTCTCCAATGCTGGTGTTATTCTTGTCAACTTCTGGTTTCGTCATTTCAATTACTCAAGCAACACATACGTGCTAACTCCTTGAAATAGATGAAGACATTGCAGAAAAGTTAAAATCACCTGACTCCCCTGGACAAGTTCCTATATCCACCCCCTCCCCAATACCCTCCCCAGTTCCAGTAGCCATCCTCAGTTTATTCTGCATCCTCTGCGATATTTTTTAATACATTTAAGCACAGAACATGCAAGCTGATAGCATTAAGCAACTAAGTAGCATTGTTTTTGAACCATTTTCCCCCTATATAGGTATAACATTGTGTGCACTTTTTTTTTTTTTTTTTTTTTCCGCAGCAGGCTTCTCCACTCATTAACATTTTGTGAAGCTCTTTCCAGGTGCATGTCTATAGCTATTTCATTTGCATTAATTGATTAATAATATTTCATGGTGTGCCCATGCCATAGTTTATTTAGCTTTTCTTCCACTCTAGGACTTTTGTTTCCCCCTCCAGTTCTCCACTACTAGAGATGTCACGGAAGTATATGACTTCCGGTGCGCATGAATGCATCTCAAGGTTTATACCTGTTGGTAGAATTGCCAGGGCATGGAATATGCACATTTTGCCGTTTAATACATCGAGCCAACTTACCCTCCAACTGGAGGTTTCCAACTGTATTCCTACCTGCAGGGTGTGAGGGTCCCTGTCTCCCTCCATCCTCACCAACTCCTAATAGCATCAGATATTAAAATGTCTACTGGTTTAATAACTGCTGAATGGCATCTGTTTTAATAGGCATTTCTCTTATTACTAAGGAGACTGAACCACTTGTCATCTATTGGCTATTGTTATTTCCTCCCAATGATTTGCTAATTTAAACACTGCCCACTTTTCTATTGGATTATTTGTCTTACTGATTTGTGGAGGTGATGGTGTGTGTGTGTGTGTGTGTGTGTGTGTGTGTGTACATACACACTGCATTGTGATCCTGTTATCTGTCCCAACCCCCCAGACCATAGCCAGTCTTTTAAATTCACTTATGGTATCTTTTGGGCTGGGATTTAGCTCAGTTTGTAGAGCGCCACTCTGCAGTCTCTGAGTTCCTGAGTTCGATTCCCAGCACTGCAAAAATGGGAGAAGGACATGGCAATCCACTCCCAAGGCAATCCCCAAACAGTCAGCCACTGAAAACCATATGAGGGTTGCTATGAGTCGGACACAGCTCGACGGCACCTAACAACAATGGTATCTTTTGTCCCCATTGCCTTTGACCTAGATTTATTTTCCTGATTCTTCTCCTTTTGCCCAAATTTCCCTGTAAACACGCTGCAATGATCATTGTGGGCTTAGCCTACGCTGGTCAGGTTTCTAAATAATCCTGTTTGGAGCTGAGGCTTCTGCACTGACCTCGATATTCCTACCACACACACTGTGGGGGAGTGTCCCCTGAGAGGGATTAGTATCTGCTCCCAGAACCCACTTCCACAGCCAAGGATGCCAGAATACTTTGGCATTGTGTTAGTCAGACTTTCCGAGCTGTGACAAAACACCTGTCCAAGAAACTGGGAGGGGAGATCATTTACTTTGGCTGACGGTTTCAGAGATTTCAGTCCATAGTCCTTGGCTATGTTGCTTCTGGGCCCTGGTGAGGCTGAACATCATGGCGGTGGCAGCCTGTCATGGAGCAAAGCAGCTCACCTCCCGGGGACAGGAGGCAGAGAACAAGGAAGGGGCGGGGACCAGGACTATCCACCAAAAGCATGCCCCCAATGACGCACTTCCTCCAGCCAGGCTCCACCTCCTAAAATTTCTACCACCTCCCAAAATAATAGCACCACCAGCTGTGGACGGAGCTTTCACCGTGTGAGCCTGTGGGGGACATTACAAATTCAAGCTGTCATGGGTGTGAAACTTCTCTTCCACCTGTGTTTCTGGGTGGGAGCTGGGGATGTGGAGCAATGGACCCATGGAGTTGGGGAGTGCGTTCATTATATGTGGGATGGATTTTTGCTTTAGTATTTTTCCCCCAGTATAATTGGGAAAGAAAAGACGCAGCTCAGCACTTTACCTACCATCTACTTCTCAGAATGGTGGGCCCACAGCTCCCAGGGCTGTAGTCTAGGTTTTATTGTGCACTTTAAATTGGGATATATCTCACAACAGTTGCATCTAATTGGGAGATTATTAAACCATGAGCAAATTCAGAGTTTCTCACCCACAGATGCGGGCTGTGTCCAGCCTAACCAGGGCTGCTCTTCCTCAATGAGGCTGCTCTTCCCATCACGTTTTGCTGTCCTTCCAAGAGCTGTGTGAAGAAAGCAAGGCAGGACAGAGCTGTGATTGGACGGGTGTCCCCTAAACGTCAGGGATTTGGAATCCACCTTTACAAATGTTCCCTTAATAGCTTTCCCCTATACTGTTGTTTGCTTACTATTTTTCTTAAATCACCTATTTTTAAATCATAAATAAATTCAAGAGAGTACATTCAACCTTTTTCACTAGCACAGGTAGAAAGCCAATCTCACTAGTCATATATAAAATAGACAATAACCATGAAAACAAACACAAGCATAATAATCACATATGAGTGAAATACTCTGTGCCTGAAGTCAGAGAAAGGGACCCTGTTTAAAAGGGAGACACAGTAACTATTACAGAAAGAGAAAGGTGTTAAGTTTATAATGGTACCAAACTAAGGTTTTCTTAATGTAAATAGAATGGAAACAGAGTTGGAAAAGGAATAACTTTCTTCCTAGGAGACTGTATTAGACAGCTGTCATCCCTATCACAGAAAAACCAACTGAAACATATGAGGGAAGAGATTTACTAGAAGCTCACAGTTAGTAGCTCAGTTCGTGGTGGTGACAGGGCAGGCATGGCAGAGTCAGGAGACAGGGCCCGTGGCAGACCACCTTATGTCTTCGTGAGCAGGAAGTAGGGACAGCACAGAGCTATAGGACCAGGGTAAAAACCTCCAAAGTCCTCTCTCCCAACGTTCCACAACCTCCTGGGACAGTGCCACCTGCAGGGGGCTGAACGTTAAAGCACATGACCTGGGGAACACTTTATAATCAAACCATGATAGAGACTCAGGCCCTGCTGCCTAAAATCAAATGGGGCATCTCCACTCCCTCACACTTAAGAAAATATGGGCATAGACAATGGATTAGAGTGTCCCAGTGAAACAGATTCTCCTTGGCTAGGAAACAGTGCGAGGACATTTCTTCCCCACCACCTATTTCCCTGGCAACTCTGGCATCAAGTTGTCTCTTTCCTTGTGTTAGTGGGCTTTCTATCACTGTGACAATGCCTGACAAAAACGACTGAAAGGAGGAGAGATTTGTTTTGGTTCACGGTTTCAGAGGATTCAGCCTGTGGTTGGCTGACTCGCTTCTGGGCTGAGGCAGAACATTAAGGTGGGGAGCACATGGTGGTGCCAAAAGGCCCACCTCATGGCAGATAGGGGAGAGAGACACACAGGGAAAAGGGGGTCAGGGACAAAATCCATCCATCCAAGGCCACACCCCTCCAATTAGACCCCACTTCCTAAAGTTACCACCACCTCCCAATAGCACTACCAACTGGGGACCAAGCCTTCAATACTTGAGCTTTGGGGGCATTCTGGATACAAACTATGACATCCCTCAAAAACACGTGCTTTGTTGCAGCATTCCTTAGGATGCAACTGATTGCCTGCATCCATTTCCAATGAATCCCTCATTCGGATTCTGCTGGTGTGAGGTCATTGCTCCATATCTGGATCACAGCCTCTGGGGATCTGCCTTCATTTTACACCAGTTGGCTTCCCACATAAGCCCTATTCCATCAGAGTTACAGAGAGAGAGAGAGAGAGAGAGAGAGAGAGAGAGAGAGAGAGAGCGCACAGAATAAATCCAGTGGAATCCATGCACGATTTGGGAAGAAAATAGCTGGCCACTGGCAGTCGCATGTAACGTAGGAGGCCTGGACATTGAACCCTACAATCAATCTGATTTGCTCTGGCCTCTGATGTCAACACATACCTATTGTATATTTAAAGTATTTTGAAATTATGCGTGTAATTAAAAACAAATAATGCAAATAATTTTTAAATGATTGCATTTATTCCCTAGCCCACCTTTCCCTCCAATTATACTCCCAGAGACAGGCAGTTTTAACACATTCTGTTTGTAAACCTTCTAGTGGTGATATCTACATTTCTAAATAATATACTTATATTTTTATATGGTAGTTCGCCACCTTTAAACAATGTCTAGGAACTTCTTGTCTTGTTGTTGCTGTTGTTGTTAGGTGCCATCGAGTCCTGTCAGACTCATAGCGACCTTCATAGGGTTTTTAATGGCTGATTATTTCGGGATTGCTTTGGGAGTCAACTGCCATGTCCTTCTCTCATTTTTGTGGTGCTGGGGATCGAACGTGGGTCCTCAGAGAGGATTTAATTAATGCAATCCCCCCTTCCCTTTTCCTCTTCCCGGTATTATGTTCTGGCACTGTGACATCAGAGAAGTCTAACATCAGTCTGATTCTCAACCTTTGTGGATGATCTGTTTCATCTTTGAGGAAACTTTGGGCTCCTGTCTTTATTTTTATGGCTCTGAAATTTCACAATAATGGACAAGATTTTATGCCTAAGTATTTCAAATGCTTTAAAAGGTATCAATTCAATTATTTTCAATAATTTCTTAGTACCTGATGGTGCCACTATAAGTAGTATCTTTTTAATTTTCCACTTCTGGCTGTTGATTGTCAACATGTAGAAACACAACTGATGTTTGCATCACTGACATATTAATTATAATAGCATTTTGTACATCCAGTTGGATTTCTACGCAAGCAATCATGTTGTAGGTAAATAGTGACATCTTCATTTCTTCTTTGCCAATCTGACCTTTGCTTTTTACTTAACTTATTCCTCTGGCCAGAAACTCAGTGCATTGTTGATAGAAGTGGTGAGAGTGGACATCTTTGTGTTTCTTCTGCTCCTCTGAGAAAATTCAATCTTTTACTAGTAAGCATGTTAGCTGTATGTGTTTTGTTGTTGTTGTTATTAGGTGCCATCGAGTCAGTATCCAACTCATAGCGACCCTCATAGGGTTTTCAATGGCTGTTTCAGGATTGCCTTGAGAGTGGATTGCCAGGTCCTTCTCCCATTTTTACGGATGCTGGGAATTGAACTTGGGACCTCAGAGACTGCAGCGCAGCGCTCTACCAACTGAGCTAAATCCCAGCCCATGTGTTTCGTAGCTGCCCTTTATCATATTGAAGATGTTCTCTTTACTTTCTACTTTCATACTTGTTGTTGTTGTAAGGTGCCATAGAGGCGGGTGCAACTCATAGGGACCCTATGTACAATAGGATGAAAGAGGCACTGTATCTGTCAGTGCTTGTCTGACATCCACAGGGTTTTTTCAATGGCTGATTGGGGAGTGGACTGCTAGGTCCTTCTCCCATTTCTGCAGTGCTGGGGATCGAACCCAGGTCCTCAGTGCACACAGAACAAGCACTCTAGCAACTGAGCTAAACTCCAGCCACATTCATACTAGTAAGATTTGGTCATGAATTTATGTTAGGTTTTGTCAAATGCCTTTTCTGAATCTATTAAGAAAGCCACATGTTTTTTCCTTAGACTTTAGTAACATAATATATTGCATGGACCATTGACTGATTTTTTAATGTTAAGTAAACTTTAATTCCTCACATAAATCCTACTTGGTCATGACATATCATCCACCTTATATATTATTAGATTCAATTTGCTAAAATTTTATTTAGAATTTTTCTGAGTTCATGGGAGATAATAGTCTATTCTCTTCACCTCTAATATCTTTGTCTAGTTTTGATATTATACCAATGCTGACCTCCTAGAATAAATAGGGAAATATTTCCTGCATTTCAATTTCATGGAAAAATTGTATAGAATTGGTACTATTTCTCCTTAAGATTTGATATAATTATCCCAGGCATGGTGGCACATGCCTATAATCCCAGTGGCTTGGGAGGCAGAGCAGGAGGATGGCAAGTTCAAGACCAGAGACAGTCTGCATAATTTGGCGAGACCCTGTCTCAAAAAAGTAAAAAAAAAAAAATGGGCTGGGGGTGCAGCTTAGTGGTCCAGCACTTGCAGAGCATGCAGGCGCGAGGCCCTGGGTTCACCCCCAGTACCACACACACACAAAAAAAGATTTGATATAATTCACCAATGAAGCCATCTTGTTTAGAGTCTTCATAGGAAAGGGTTTTCAAATTACGATTTCCACTTTAAGAGATAAAGTTCTATCAAATTGTCTATTTTATCTTGAGTGAGCTTTGATGACTTTTATCTTCCAACAAATTTCTCTATTTAATCTGAGTTGTCAATTAATTGACATAAAGTTCTCCACAACATCTTTGTTACTATCTTTTTAACATGTAAGGAATATGTAATGATGTCACTTCTCTCCATTCTGTTACTGGCAATTTCTGTCTGTTCTCTTTTTTTCCCCCGATATACTTGGCTAGAGGTTTATCAATTTTATTGGTCTAAGAACCAATTTTTAGTTTCATTGACCTGTTTCTATTGTTTTTGTTTTTCTATATCACTTTTTTCTGTTCTTATATTTATTGTTTTCTTCCTTCTACTTTTGTGTTTAATTTCATTTTTAAAAATTTTTCAATGAGAGAACTAAAAAAAAAGACTTTTCCTTATTTTTAATATAGTCAGTTAGTAGTATAAAACATTCTCTAAATACTGCTTTACCAGCATCCTCCAAATTCTAATATATTGTTATTTTACTTTTCATTCAGTTCCAATACTGTCTAAATTCTTTTTTAAATGTCCATGAGTTACTTAGAAATATATTGCTTTATTTCCAAACATTTGGCAATTTTCCAGAGTTATTACTATTGCTTATTTTTACTTAATTCCATTGTAGTCAGAGATATACTTGGTGTGATTTGAATTTTTTTAATTTACTGAGACATCTCTCATGTCCCACGGTATGAGCTATTGCTGTAAATGCCTGTGTGTTCTTGAAAAGAAATGTTTATTCTTTGCTTTGGGGTGAAATGTTTCATAAATGTCAATTTAAAAAGTTGTTTGATAATGTTGTTTTGATCTTATTTTTCCTCATTAAATTTTTGCTACTTGTTCTGTATATCCTTGACGTGGGAAAATTAAAATAGCTGACTGTATTTACAGACTTGCTATTTCTTCTTGTAAATATTCTGAAGCTCTGTTTTAGGTGCATAGACATTGGTGATTTATGATTATTATGTCTTCTTGATGAATGGACTCCTTTATCATTATGAAATGAAATTCTTCATTACAAGTAATACTCATCACTCTGAAATCTTCTCTGTTTCATGTTGGTGTAGCTTTCTTTTGAGTGATATTAGCATGGTATATTTTTTTCATCATTTTACTTCTAACCCATTTGTACAATGGTAGTTGAAATATGTTTCTTGATGGCAATATATAGTTAGGTCTTGCTTTTTTATCCAATCTAACAATCTCTTCCTTTTAATTGGGGACATTTGGACCATTTACATTTAACATAATATGAATGTGATCAGGTTTAAATTCTATTTATTTTCATTATGTACCATTCATTCTCTCTTCTTTTTTCTCTTTTCCTGTTTTATGTTGGATTGAATGAATATTTTAAACAATGCCATTGTGTCTCCTTTATTAGTTTTACAGCTACAACTTTTTGTTATTTTAGTTGGTGCAGTAGGTTTTGTAGCATATATGTTTAGCTTATCACAGTCTACCTTCAAATAATTTTATGCCCTTTAATACATAATGAAATATCCTTGCAATAATATATTTCTATTTCCTCCCTCCCGTCTTTTTTTATAATTGCTGTTGTTGTTGTTAGGTGCCGTTGAGTCGAGTCCGACTCATAGCGACCCTATGTACAGCAGATCAAAACACTTGCCGATTCTGTGCCAGGCAAACCATCTTATTTATGTTTATGCCCATTGTTGCAGACACTGTGTCAATCCATCTGGTGGAGGGTTTTCCTCTTTTGCGTTGACCTGCCACTATTCCAAACACGATGTCCTTCTCCAGGGATTGTTCTCTCCTGACTACATGTCCAAGATACATCAGACGCAGTCTAGCCATCCTTGCTTCCAAGAAGCACACTGGTTGCACTTCTTTGAGGACAGATCCGTTGGTTCTTTTCGCAGTCCATGCTATATTCAATATGTGTAGTCACTTCGAGACAGTTTTATCTTTGTACTTTCCTTTAAGATCTTTTGCGGGTAGGAAAGCAATGTTCTGTTTAGGGCACTTACTCCCCATGAGCCGTGGCAGAGCTTTCTGTGGACCCCAATGAATCCTGAGGCTTGCCAATCTGACTGATGGGAATTGCCACTACTACTGTGACTGCATGAGCAAAAGGCACCATTCTAGTGCTTTCTATGGCTTTCTGCACACACGTTTCAGTACTCAGCTGAATGTGCAAGGGGGG
>VMDO01014205.1:0-37232 GCA_007922755.1 Pedetes capensis | reverse complement strand
CATATTGACCTCATTCTTATCTTCCCTCCCCCCCTTTTAATGTGATCTGACCTTTGAGTAGGATTTTTCCTTCTTGTAATTTTGAGTCAGCTCCCTCATATGAGTGGGAACATGTGTTCTTTCTCTTTCTTGTCAAGAAAAATGAAATAGGGTCATTCGCAGCAAAATGGATGGAATTAGAGAAAATTATTTTAAGTGAACCTGGCTTCTTTCTTAACATTTGGTACCATTGGACCACCTTAGAAATTTCTGGGAAGACCCTCACGTCATGGATCTCTCAAGCAGCCCGATGTCCCCCCAGTGGTGGCCAGTCACTTCCTTTCAGCTCCTTGGTTTTCTCTTGCAAAGCCTCGCTGCTGTGAAGAGCACCTCTCTCTGGCCTCTCCACTGCCGCTCTGGGGACAAAGAGGGCCCTGCTCTCTCCCTGAGGCCTTTGGGCAGAACAGAAACATCATCACCGTCTTGGAGGAGGATGAGGAGGAGGAAGAGGCCGTGCTGCTGCCTGGAGCCTTCAAAGGCGCCTCCTCGAAAGCCGCACAAACCACCGCCTATTAACTCTTTGAAAGAGCGCTGGCGGCCGGGAAAGCTGTCTGGGTTCATTGATAAAAAAGGCATTGTTGTCAGGGCTGAATATATTAATGAGTTGTAACAGGCGACAGCTAGCATTTGCAGGGGGCCACGGCCACCCTTTACGTACTTGCTGCCTTTCAAGACCCAGCGATGTCCAGGTGGCCACAGAGCCCACTTACGGAAGAGCCCCCGGGACGCTTCCCTCCCGGCCCACAGAGTCAGGTGGAGTGTCCAGGGAGGTATTCTAATGTCCATCGTGAGGTTGCTGCATTGCCCCCGACTTCCCAGCCGCCCGCTCCCCCTGTGGGATGCTGCCTGCCTGGTCTCTGCTGAAATGCTCCTAAAAACATGATCTTACGAATGCTTCTGCGCCGCTCTGGCCTCGAACTCCTGGTCCTCCTGCCTCAGTCTCCTGGGCTGACAGGCATGAGCCATGGCGCCCTTGAGCAACCCCTGTGCATCTATGTATGGGTACTCCAGGTTCCAAGAGGGGCCCACTTTGTCCCTTCCCCGTCTAGGGACTCTCCGCCCGAGATGAGAGTCACGAAGGGAGGTGATTAAGAATTCTGACAAGGTAGGCTGAATAAATTGTGTTTCCTTTGTGAGCCTTAATCCGGTGTCGTATTGGCTTTTGGACATGGCTAATTTATTTGGAATTTCATTCTGCTCCTGACAGTGCCTCTGACTAGCTGTTTGATCACCAGGGCAAAGTTACACACCAGCTTTCAACTGCTGGGAGGCGCAGCGTCCTTTTTCTCAAGAGCGTCCTCCTGGCCAGGCCTTTATCCCTGGAGAGGGGCGCTTCAAATGCGGCCGTCCCTTGTTAGGGAGAGAAACCCGCCGCTGCCCGCCTGCCCGTGCAGGGGTGTCCCTCCGCGCCGAAGCCCTCCACTTCGCCCCACTTACCCCGCTTTGGACGATTTTAATCTCCTTTTGTGGCACAGGAAGAAAGAAAATGAATTTTCACTCATCTGGGAGTCAGGAGGATTTCAGTGGCCGCCCGGCTTAAGGCGCAGGTTCTGCTGACTGCAGCGGCTGGGTTTCTCGGGAGAGGAAGGAGGTCGGCCACAAACTGTTCGGGAGTCACCCTGGGGTCTCTGGGGGCCCTGAGCATTGCCCTCCTGTCTCACGCTCCATGCCGGCAGAAGTTGATGACATTTACTTTCTTGTAATTCATACATTTTTGCCATGTTTACTTTTTGGTTTTTTATTTATTTTTTATTTATTTATTTTTTGGTACTGGAGGTTGAACCCAGGGCCTCGTGCTTGCATGCTCTGTAAGTGCTGGACCACTGAGCTGCACCCCCAGTCCATTTTTACAGTTTTTGTGACAGGGTCTCGCTAAATTACACAGATTGCCTCTGGTCTTGAACTTGTGGCCCTCCTGCCTCCATCTTCCCAGCCACTGGGATTACAGGCGTGCGCCACCGCGCGCTTTTTTTCTATTTTGTATAATAGTGTGTGTGTCTGCTTTTGCAAAAAGGATAAAAAATGATTTTCAGTAAGGCGGGCATTTCTGAGACTCTCCCTGTCAACTCCCTCATGGCTGGCTGCTTTATAATTTTGGCAGAATCTGGTCTAATGAAACATGGACTTGTTTTAATTTGGCCTTGGGACCCTGGGCCATGTGGCATGTTCCTACCCAGTGGGTGGCACTGCTCTGAGCCCCAGGGGACTGGGTTAGAGCTCACATTCTAGAAGCACCTGGGAGTTCGGAGGCTGTGAGGGAGCTGTGGTAAGAATAAAAAGCAATATTGCTGTTAGGTGCCGTCGAGTTGTATCTGACTCATAGCGACCGACTCTTTTAGGGTTTTCTTTTTTTTTTCTTTTTTTGTGGTACTGGGGGTTGAACCCAGGTCCTCACGCCTGCATGCTTTGCAAGTGCTGGACCACTGAGCTGCGCCCCCAGCCCTTTTTTTTTTTTTTTTTTTACTTTTTGAGACAGGGTCTCAGTAAGTTACACAGACTGCCTCTGGTCTCGAACTTGCTATCCTCCTGCCTCTGCCTCCTGAGCCACTGGGCTTACAGGTGTGCACCACTGCGCCTGGCTCCCTTTTAGGGTTTTCAATGGCTGATTGTCTCGGGATTGCCTCAGGAGTGGGTTGCCACGTCCTTCTCCCATTTTTGCGGTGCTGGGGATCAAACTCGGGACCTCAGAGACTGCAGAGCAGCGCTCTACCAACTGAGCTAAATCCCAGCCCAAAAAACAATACTAACTAACACAAACTGAGTGAAGGACTGCGGCCCTGATGTGGGGCCCAACGGCGATGTGGTGGGCTGCTCAGCCAGGGCGGCCGGGCTCAGCCTGAGGAGGCCTGGGCAGGGTTTCCCCTGCTCAGCGCTTTCAGCCCCTGGCCCCCCTCGCACCCCTTTATGGTGAACAGCTTAGGCCCCGGGCACCACAGTGACCAGTGGAGAGGAGCCGCTTGAATGGGGTGTTTGGGGCTCAATCCCGGCTCTTGTCACCTGCAGTGCAAGCAGGCCTGAGTAGGGACCAGGCTTCGGCAGCAGGAAGGTGTACCCGCTCCAGGCTTCCAGCCCCAGCCTGCCCCTGGGCCGTGCCAGTGATCAGGACCCTCCTGCCAAGCCTCTTTGCAGGAACAGTGAGAACTCGCCTCTAGTCACCGTGTCACTGCGTGGGTATCAGTACATAGGAAGGTCCTGTGGCTCTTTGAACCCCCTCTGTCACCAGGATGGTGCCTCCAATGCTCAGCTCCCCAGGTGTCACAAACTCAGTTCCATGTGCGAGTTTGGGCCACTGGGACGCTTGTCCCCTTGCCTTGGGCTCAATTCATGAATGGGTGGTTTGGGATGCGTGGTCCAGCTGGGGGAGGAGGGGACCCAGGAGGTGGGTTGAGGGGCACAAGCCAGGAAAGAGGGCCGTCTGGGCAGAGCCTCATGGTCTCTGTCTTCCTGGGGAGTTCTGGGGGCCGAATGGGCCCTGCAGCTTCGTCCGATTGCAGGCAGGGGGCCCGGGCTTATCTCCCTCCACAGCCAGTCTTTTGGTTTTTTTCGCAGTACTGGGTGTTGGGCCCAGGGCCTCACCCTTCCATGCTCTGCAAGTGCTGGACCACTGAGCTGCACCCCCAGACCATTTTTTACTTTTTGAGACAGGGTCTGGCTAAGTTACGCAGACTGCCTCTGGTCTCGAACTTGTGATCCTCCTGCCTCCGCCTCCCAAGCCACTGGGATTACAGGCGTGCACCTCGCCCAGCTCACAGCCAGTCTTTGGCCGAGGGCTGCCTGGGGGATGGCTCCGTAGCCCCCCCCCCCCATGGCCCTGGAGAAGAAGAGTTGGGTCATAAGCCAGAGGACACTGAAGCTGGGGGACTGAGGGAGGGGCGGGGCTAGTTGTGGGTGATTTTTCTCCCTGAGAACAGGAAGCACCACGGTGCCCACCCCCGATGGAGCGCCTATGGGAGGTAGGAGCCGTCACGCGCACATGGCTGGCCTGCCGCTTATGACGTGTGGCATTCTTGCTCTGCCTGTGGACACCCCACCTTGTCCGCCTATGGGTTCCTGAGCCCTCACGGAGGTGCCTCCTCCCCTGGGCCACCCACTCGCCTTCTTGAAGGGCAAACTGACCTTGTCCTTTCGGTCTCCCGGAGGCCCAGGGACGTCTGGGTGGAAGGGGCCAGGCCTCCTTGACCCCAGAGAGTCTCCTGCGCACGGTGCCATGGGACCGGGGCTGGTGTTGACTTTGCGTATCTGACTGTGTGCTCAGCAAATACTGTGAGTTTTGTCCAGGCCACCTTGGCCCCGCTTGCCTGGTGGGCTTGAGGCGGCAGCTGGGCGCAGGGCGAGCAGCTGTGGCTCCCCAGGTGCCGCCCCTGGGGCCGAGGCCTCTCAGGTGGGTGAAAGTCCCGCAGAGCAGTCAGCCTCTGCGCTCCCCGAGGCCAGGCCTGCGCCCCCCGGGGACCCTCGCTGGGTTCACAGAGGCCTCCCAGGAAGGAGGCAGGCCCTCCCTCGGCACTCTGGAGGCCCTTACCTAGCAAGCACTCCGACTTCACACTGGGACCGTCCCCGGGTCCAATTCTCACCTGTTGGTGGTGATGGGATGTGGTGGTCCAGCTGGGGGAGGAGGGGACCCAGGAGGTGGGACTAGGGGCACAAGCCAGAAAAGAGGGCAGTCTGGGCAGAGCCTCATGGTCTCTGTCTTCCTGGGGGTGTTCTGGGTGCCGAATGCGCCATGCAACTTCGTCCGACCCCAGGCGGGGGGCCTGGGCTTATCTGCCTCCACAGCCCAGGCTGTTCCCTGAGAGTGCTATCCTGCAGGTGCAGGCGCTCTGCCAGCGCTCTCTGTGGACAGGTGCGGCCCCCAGGGCGGGTCCGGAGACAGCCTGGGTCTGGCCAGGCGATGCAGGAGCTGCAGGTGAGCCACCGGGGTGGTGGGGGAGCAGGGTACAGGCGGAGAGCCTAGGAGGGGCCTGGCGCACAGCGAGCGGTTGCGAACACAGGGAGCCAGTGCCTTCATCACCAGGGGCTCCCCGTCAGCCCTCCGTGTTTGTCCCCATTCGGACAGGGTGGCCGCCGCCCACGCTGTAGCTGAGTAAGACAGAGAGGAGCCTGTGCAACGCAAGGTGACCCGTGACCGAGCCCAGAAGTCACAGCCCTGGAAAGGCCCCTTTGCATCTCTCCGTGGCTTGGACCATTTTCTGGTGAGAATCTATCGGACATCCAGCACCTTGTGGCCAGAGCCCCCGGCTTCTCCTGGGGGCCCCAGCTGCAGCGTGCGCCCCTTTGCTTTGTGGATGGGGAGCACAGGCCAGCTGCCTCCTCCCCCAGGGAGACCTCCCCTGAGGGCCAGAGCTGTCCCCGGGGGCCGCAGGGACTGTAGCGCTGTGCCGTCGTGTGCGTGCCTGCGTGCGCACGTGCTGTGCACACGTGTGTAGTAGACACGAGATGGCTTGGCAGATGCCATTGTCCCCAAAAGTCTGGAGGCGTTTCCTGGGGTGTCCGCTCTGGGGGTGCCCTGTAGGAACACTCATCACTCTCAGAGTGAGTGGACTGGGCCTCAGTTACCGCCAGGAGTCCGTGGGGGGAGGCTGAGCTGCGGGACCCGCTAAGCCCTCGGTAGGGGCGGTGGGGGGAGCAGGAGGTGCCGCCCACCCCCACCCAGCCTCGGCCTTCCTGGGGGATTAGGCGGATTCCCCCAGGTCCCAGGGCCTTTCTGGGCCGTCCTGCTGCGGGCCGGGCAACCCCCCACGCTGCCGCAGGCCGCATTGACCTTGGGGACAGGACACAGGCCGGCCGTGTGCTAATTGAGCCGTGTCTGGGGTCGCCTTGGGCCTGGCTGACGGTGCCCCTCTCTGTCCCCCTCTCCTTCCCTTTTCTCTGCGCAGCCTCCCGCCTTCCCTCCCTGCTGGGCCCGGCCTCCCTGCCCAGCCTCGGGGCCCCCAACGCCGGCGGGCCTGCTGCTGTCGCAGAGCCCACCGAGGCGCTCTGCGGGGCCGGCGCGGCCTCCAGAAGCGATAGCTAATTGGGGAGAGAAAGGGCCCGATTGTCTGGGCGGCCGGAAGCCGTCGCAGCCGCTGAAAGAGCCGGGAGGAGGCGGCCGCTTCGCCCAGCAGCTGCCGCCGGAGATGTTTGGGGATTACGTCAGTGCTGCCGGCCAGGGGCGGCGGGGACAGCTCGAGGCGGGCGCCCGGCCTCCTGCTCCCCAGGCCTCGGGACAATGCGGTCATTGTCCTGCGGAGAGTGGGTAGCTGTGGATGGGCCTCTCCACCCGGGAGGCTGAGCTGTCCCTCTCGCGCTGCTCCGGGCGGGCCAGGAGGGGGCTTCGCTGGACTAGCCTCATGGCCTCCTGGCTGGGGGACAGCGCGGGCCCGGACCCACTCCTGGCGCTGCTCGTGGTCATCCTGCTGCTTCGCTTTTTCCTGTGGGCCGGGTTGGGGACCTACCTGGAGCGCAGGCTGGTGCAGCCGCAGCCCCGCAAGCCCAAGGAGGAGTAGGACGGCCCTTGCCATGGGGCCGCGTGGGGCTCAGTGGGTGGGCTGGAGGGGCAGCCTGGTTAGCCTGGACTCTGCATGCCCCTGATGCTTCCCTCCATACTTGCCCCAAAGTGTCCTCTCCCTGGGACCGACCACTCTAGCCCCTTTACCAGCCTGTCAGGCACTGGACACCTGCCCCCCACCCATGGGGTGGAAGCTGGAGAACTGTGGAGGAGACAGAGCCTCAAGAGAGGCCCTGAGCCTGCCCAGACTGACCAGGGCTGTGCTGTGGAGGACCGTGAGCAGGTTTGGGGGCTCCCGTTGTAGTGAGCTCCCTGGGAGTGTCTTGCCCCAAGACTTTCTGTGCTTGCAATTCTTGGTGGTGGTAGTGATGGAGACGGAACCCAGGGCCTTTCATGTGCTAGGCAAGCGCTCTGCCCTGAGCCCCACCCCAGCCCTCCAGTGCTTTATAAACAGGAAGATGCTGGGGTACACAAGCACTAGGCAGCCCTGCTGGGCTCCAGTGCTGTCCTCGTGCCTCCGGAGGACTCCACAAGAAGACTCCTGAGCACACTCCTGGGAGGGGTGTCAGGGTGAACCTGTGGGACTGAGCTCGAGCCCAGCTCTCCTGGGTCCTCATCAGAACCTCGGTTTCCCACCTCTGAAATGGGCCATCCTTTGCCCTGCCTTGGCAGGTTGTCCTAAGGTCTGATGAGGTGCAGTCAGAAATCCCTGCGCAGCTGCCAGGCGCAGTGGCGCATGCCTGTAATCCCAGCAGCTGGGGAGGCAGAGGCGGGAGGATTGCAAGTTCGAGACCAGAGGTAGTCTGTGTCACTTAGTGAGACCCTGTCTCAAAAAGTAAGAAATGGGCTGGGGGTACAGCTCAGTGGTTCAGCACTTGCAAGTGAGGCCCTGGGTTCAACCCCCAGCACTGCAAAAAAAAGAAAAGAGAAGAAAGAAAGAAAGAAAGAAAAAAGAAATCCCCGCACAGCCAGACACACGGAGGAGCTTGGGACCCGCCAGCGACCGACTGTGCTTCGAGGCTTACATACACTGGCCAAAAGACCCTGGGTGGGGAAGCCAGCGCCCGAACCTCCCCATGAACCAGGATGTCCTTGCCTTAATCATCAGCGTTCGGTGGTTGTGCGGTTCCCTTGGGGTGGACTCAGATCACCTGGGGCTGGCGAGACGTTATCCCAGGCTGATGTCTGCAGGCTGCCCAGACAGACCAAGCCAACCACCCCACGAGTCCCAGCATCCTGTCCCACGTCCCTCCAGCAGACTCGAGATCCTGTGGGGTCCCACGTGGAACCTGGAGAGGGAAGAAACCACTTGCCGCAGCTCCAAGGAGCAGCCACAGGCCAGGTGTCATCCCGGGAGGCGGGATCTGGACTCACTGGCTGAGTCTTATGCCCTGCACAAGCGCTGCAGAGCTGGGAGGAAACTCGCTTGCTCGGGAACATGGACCAGGTAGAGGGGAGATGAAGTTTGCAGTCTCGGCAATGCCCACGCATTCCAGAAGGACCTGCGGGGGGGGGGGGAGCATCAGGAAAGAGCAGAGCCTCAGGTGCTGTTGAGGGCCTGGGGTCGCCTGGCTCACTGTGGGCCGGTGCCTGCTCAGGAGTGTGTATGGAAAGGAGCCTTAGCCTGGGGCCACCACCCAATGGTGCCCGGCCCAGTGGCCCGCAGATGAGGGCCAGGACTCGATGCTACTGCTTGTGTGGCACCTGGGCCACTGGCTTGTGCCCAGAAGGGCTTGGTTTGCCCCCGTGGGACCTGCCTCACTCAAGAGGGTGACAGAAGGTGGGGAGCCATGATCTTCTGGCCTGGGAATGACAGCTGGAGGGAATTTGATGTGGGGCGGAGTCCAGGGACGAGGTGAGCATGGGGGACATGGAGGCCCCGTGTCCTCAGTGGCGTGTGTATGTGGGGGGCGGGTTCCCTGCCAGGGGGTTTGGTTTGACCTCCAGGCGTTGCTTCACAGAACTCTCGGGTCATGTCTGTCTCCTGTGTTACAGACAATCAGCCCCGGATAGCTGGGGGCTCCTCCGAACAAGCCTGCCTGAGTTGCGGGGTGGGGGTCATCCTCGCGGCTCTTTCAGGAGAATGTGTTTCAGCTTCTCTAAGGTGACGGTGCGTGATGTCATCCGTCTCTCTAAGGAAGCAAACCCACCTCTGTTGTGAGCATGAAGCCATGGGGCCAGGGTGGCAACGATTCTGGTTTACACAGGACTGTCCTGGTTTTGCACGGAACATCTCCTGTCCTGGGAAAGCCGGTCACCCCAGGAGGAAGAAGAGTTCACAGTGCACACGGCACGCTAACTACCCTGCCACCTGTGGTGGGGCTCCGCGTGATGCGCGTCACTTGGCGTCCCTGTGGCAGGGGGGAAGGCACCTCCACGCACAACTCGAAGCTCACCTCTCAGTCCAGTGGGCTGGAATCCTGGGGTTCTCGCTGGAATTGGAGGAGGGCACATGCTCTTCTGTTGACGTCATCCAGCCTGGGGGGACAGATGCCTGAGGTTGCCCTGACAAGAACACAACTGACTTTTCCTGACTCCATGGTTCAGTGATGATGGTCAGTTTCTTCCTCTCTCTCTCTCTCTCTCTCTCTCTCTCTCTCTCTTTAAATGTGAGCCAGAATGGGTAGCAAACCATCTGGCACTTGGCATTCACAGGCTGCGGTATGGTAGCACCATGACTTAAGAAGGACTCAGTCTCTGTTATATTTCTTCTCTGCCAGCTCTAGTATGTGTCTTTGGGCTTTGTTGCTACAAGAAGGCTGCAGTAACTCCAGGCAACTTGCATGAGTTCCATGCAGGAAGAGAAATGAAAGGGCAGTAGTTTTCCATCTCCTAAGCCAGAACGGTATCACACACAGCATCGCTAGAGGGGGATGTGACTGAGAATGGGCACCTGTGATCTGTATTCATGGTCATCCCGAATAACACTGGGTTTCCATTACAGAGGAAGGAGGGCAAAACGGGGCTTTGGTAGGCAGCTTGTGGTCTCTGCCACTGGCCCTCTGGCCATCGTTTGTGATTGTGGTCTTTACCCTGGGCACTTGTTTGGCCATTTGGGTGTCTTCTGTGGCACCCTTAGGTGTCGGCTTTGCTCTTGCCTGACCTTCAAGAATAGCGGGTGGGCCAAGCTGCCCTGGCAGTTCCAGCATGGCGCCTTCCGTGCCTTGCCATGGCTGCTTGGGGCTGCTAAGAAAATGCCCTTGTGAGAGAGTCTGAGGCTGAGACAGCCACGCCCCTTAGGCACGCGTTGGGTGGCTCCTCTGCTCACGCTAGCGGCAGTGGATCAGACGGCAGCCCAGGGGAGGGGGCCAGTGAGGAGCTGATGGGCAAACGATCTGGGGTGTGGGCAGCAGACACACAAAGGAACTGTATTGTGGGATGCATCACGCTTCCCCAGCTTCGACTCTCGGGGCTGAGTTTGGAGACAGGGACTTTTTTTTTTTTTTTGCAGTATTGGGGGTTGAACCCAGGGCCTCGCGCCTGCATGCTCTGTAAGTGCTGGACCACTGAGCTGCACCCCCAGCCCATTTTTTTTTTAGTTTTTGAGACAGAGTCTCACTAAATTACGCAGACTGCCTTTGGTCTCGAACTTGTGATCCTCCTGCCTCCGCCTCCCTAGCCATTGGGATTACAGGCATGCGCCACTGCGCCTGGCCTCTGGAGAGAGGGACTTCTGAGAGATGATGAAGGTAATGAGGTCATGTGGTGGTGGTTGTTGGGTGTTGTCGAGTCTGGTCTGAGAAACACTCCCCGATCCTCCGTTGTGCCCGGCACTATGTCAGGACTTCTCTGCTGTTCATAGGGTTTTCGATGGCTGATTGTTTCGGGAGTGGAATGACGTGTCCTCTCTGGGTTCTGTGGTGCTGGGGATCGAATCCAGAGCCTCAGCAAGTGCAAAGTGGAGCTCTACCAACTGAGCTAAACCCCAGGTCGTGTGGGGTGAGCCCTAGTTCCACACAACTGGTGTCCTTATAAGAAGAGAAGATTGGGACCGTGGCACACGCCTGTGATTCCAGCAACTCAGCAGGTGGAGGCAGGAAGATCGCAGGTTCGAGGCCAGAGGCTGCCTGCATAACTTTGCGAGAGCCTGACTCAAAATAAAAAAGAAAATTAAAAAGAGTTGTTGGAGATGCAGTAGTAGTAGTTGTTTTTAGGCGCGGTGGTAGAGCACTTGCAAAGTATGTGTGAGGCCCTGGGTTCAGCCCCGCAGTAGGGCAAGAAGAAGGAGGAGGAGGAGGGTGAAGGGGAACAGAGGAGGAGGAGGAGGAGGAGGAGGAGAAGGAGAAAAAGAAATCAGGACACAGGAGTGTGTACAGAGTATGACTCTGTAAAGACAACCGTCTGCAAACCAGGGAAAGAACCAGCCCTGCCATGCCTCCATCTTGGATTTCCAGTCCCCAGAACTGCGAGACAATAACCATCTGTGTTGAACTTCAGTATGGCAGCCTGAGCCAACTAGCACAGATGTATAAATGTAGTCATTAACCCAGCAAGAATTCACTGACTGCTTGCAACCCAGGAGGCACAATGCTGGGTCCAAGTACCTGCTCTTAGGTGGCTTATAGTCTGGGAAGGACAAAGACCAGGGAGAAAGTTCTGGAAACAGGCATTAGTCCTGAGTAGGACCATGTGGCGACTGAGCACTAAAAATGCAGCTAGTGCAAGTTGAGACAAGCTTTGAGTATAAAATACACATGATCAATCCAAGACTCGGTACGGAAAAATAACATAAGATCTCATTAATAATGGTTTTGGATTGCCTATGTATCAGAATGATAGTATTTTGGACATGTTGATTTAAATAAAGTGTTAAAATTGTTTGGCCCCATTGCTTTTACTGGGTTTGAATGCAGCTACTAGAAAATTTAAAATTACACGTGCAGTTTACATTTTCTTGGACATTGGACAGTGCCATGCCGGCCCCCCATGATGTAGTGAAAGGCTGGCAGTGGGTGAGTACACAGCGTGCTATGGGCATACGGAAAGGGGCGTCTCCAAGGGGGTTCTTAAGTGACAATGTCCAAGAGATGCAGCTAACGCAAGGCTGGGGATCAAACCCAGGCCCCTGCACATGCTAGGCAAGAGCTCTACCACTCAGCTACAACTCCACCCATCTTGATTTTTGATTTGGAGGTGGAGTCTCCCTGTATAGCTCAAGCTGGCCTTGAACTTGTGATCCTCCTCCTCAGCCCCTTGAGTGCTGGATGGGATTAGAGGTGCGTGCTATCACACCCTGCTCGCTTAAGGTAATTCTTTTTTTTATTATTATTGGGAATTTTTAATGTACACCTTACTGTGATTCCTTCTGACATGCTTTTCATTGTGACATTTCCATATATGCATTTTGATGTACATTATTCATATAGGTTCCCCCTTACCCTCTTGTATGCTTCCCCCCATCCCACCCTCCCCATCTAAGTCTTCTCTATCATTTACTTGGTAATATTTTTCTATATGTACTTAAGGTAATTCTTGAGGGAAAAGTCATCACCTTAAATACTTACATTCACAAACACGAGAAAAATAAAGACATTAATTAACAAGATGGCTCAGTAAATTTAAAAAAAGTAATAGAACACAGCAAAAAGCAGAAGGAAATATAACGAGAGGAAATGGGTAAATTAAAAAGTGATGGAATTAACCAATGTAGCTGAGTGCTGAATTTTTTTTGGAGGTGGGGCAGGGGAGGGAACATCCACGAGAGGAAAAGTCTACAGGGAAAACAGCTAGAGACACGAAAAGGCAAATAACTGCAGGAAATGGACTTCAACATATGTAAATAATTTTGAGACTTTAAAAGCATAAAAAATATAATTTACACAAAATGATTCCAAAAGATATGTTGTTCGGTGCCATCGAGTCAGGTCCCACTCACAGTGACCCTATGTGCAATGGAATGAAAAGCTCCCTGGCACTGTGCCATGTGCTCCATCTTTTGTTGTTATTGTTGTTTAAGTCCATTGTGGCAGACACTGTGTCCATCCACCTTGTTGAGGGTTTTCCTTTTTTTCGTTGACCTGCCACTCTCCCAAACATGATGTCTTCCTCCAGAGATTGATCTCTCCTGACTACATGTCCGAAATACATAAGACTCAGTCTGGCCGTCCTTGCTTTCAAAGATCACTCTGGTTGGACTTCCTGTAGGACAGATCTGTTTGTTCTTTTGGCAGTCCATGGTGTGTTCAATATTCCCCTCCAGCTCCATAATTCACCAAAAGGTATATAAAGTCTAAACAAATTGATTATCCTAGAAGGAACAGGAAGTTGTCAATGACTCCCTTCCTTTGAAAAACCAACAGCATCAAGGTGTGGTATGGCTCTCCTGTAATATTGGCACAGGGAAGGTGAGGCAGAGGGATTGATGCAAGTTTGAGGACAGCCTGGTCTACATGGCCAGCCCTGTCTCAAAGAAACAAAACAAAATGAACAAACCAGAGCAACGGTATCAGACCCAGAGTGCTTCCTGGGAGGAATGTGGGTTGAGCCACTCCTACTAGTTATATTGCTCTAGAACATAAAAGAAGGAAGGTTTCCAAAATCCTTTTATGTAGCAGGCATATTATTGGTACCAAACTCCATCAAAGGAATCACACAGAGAAAAAATGCACAGCAGTGTTGCTTAGGAATATTGATGCAAAAATACTAAACCCCCGAGTTAAGCAGCTCATTAGACAAATGCATCTTCATCCCCAAGGGGAGTGGAGTCCTGAAATGCAAGGAAGGTTCAATACTATAAAATCAACTAATAGTACCATTAGAGAAGAGGAAGAAATCAGAGGTAAATTTGAGTGTTGAGAAGGAGAATTATTATCTATAGCTGGGTGGTTGTTTTACTTGGAAAATGGAAGAGAACCAACTAACGGTGATCACAAATGACAATAGCAGAATTCAGTCAAGTAAGTTGGTCCAAATCAATATGATAACACCATATGCACAGCAGTCCATTTTCCCTGACTGTAATGAAATGCCTGAGGCTGGAGACTTTGGAAAGTAAAGAAGCTCATTTGGTGTGAAGTGCTGGAGTTCAAGAGCATGGCCCAGCATCTGCTGGCTCTGGTGACGTATTCATGGCAGATGACATCATCATGGTGGGAGGGTACAGGAGGGAGGGCTCACTTGGTGAGACTGGAAGCCAGAGGGAGGGGAGGCCTCTTGCTATCTTATGACAGGCCTCTCTCTTGGGAACTAACCAGGGGTTCTCCCAGGAGGGCTGGGTTGACTGCTTTCGAATTACCCCATCACCTTCTACTTGACCCTCCCCACCACTTCCCATCATGGCCACGCTGGAGACCAGCAGGTCAACACTGGGAAGACACCCTCCATCCATCTCCTAACCTGAGCACCAAGGACCCCATTCATAGGAGCACCATAGAAGATTGCAAATTATCTGGAACAGAGAAGGGGACGGCCAGGCGCTGGCTCGCTGGGGAGCAAGGTTGGCCGCAGGAGGCGGCCAGTCAGGACTCGTGGGGCCTCCTCTGGCCTGTCCCTGGGTACCGCCACCGAACGTGCTGTGGATGTTATTTATCAGGCCTGGGTGGGAAGCCACCACTTCCAGCTCAGCCCTGCCTGGCCTTGGCGGCCGGTGAGGAGCGGCCACGGACCCTGTGGCAGAGATGAGTCACCGGTTCTAAAAATAAAAGCGCCTCCTGGTGAAGCGGCACATTTCCTTTTTAAGCCAGCTGTGCCTGCCCAGGGATCCCCAGCAGCTGGGAGCGGGTAGCAGGGAGGGCCGAGGGCCCCCACGGGGTCCAGAAGCCTTGGGCTGCCAGGGGCTCTTTCCCAGTCACAGGCCCTCTGTGTGTATCAGCTCGGCCCTCTGTGCTGGACGGCTGGGACGGTCCTCCCCAGCAGCAGCTCCTGGCAAAATGGGGAAAATCAATGCATGGGAATGGCGCCCACATCCCTGACGGTCTCAGGGTTGTAGGATGGTCAGAGAGCCAGGGACTCACACTCAGAGGGGCAGCGAGTCTCCCTGAGGGCCCCTAGCGAGAGGCCCTGTGGCAACAAGGGGCAGATGGGGAAGGACGGGGTCCCAGGCAGAAAGAGCAGGGCTTGGAGGCTGGAAAGGCCACCAGGGGTGGAGGACGTGATCCCCAGTGGGTGTCGCAGATCCCTAGGGAAGCTGGTGACCACTTCAAAGCCCTGAGCTGGGCTGACCAGCTGGCTTTGGATCTCCAAGGCTCGGGTCCAGAACCTGGCCAGAGCTGCAGGGCCAGGGTGAGCAGGTGCCAGGGCCCCCACCTGTCCACTGGGGACTGTAGGCGGCCCCTGCCCACCCGAAGCTGAGTAGACACAGCGTGACGGACTCTCCCTTTTCTGGTCAGGCCAAGGCTTGGGGCGGGGGGGTCCCCACAAAGTGACTCAGAGGCTGGGATACAGAGGGAGAGGGCTTGGCTCAGCTTGCCTGGGATCTCCTGGAATGTGGGGTCCCATTGAATGTGGCCCCTGCTACCTGCGTCTTTCCTTAGGGACCCAGGTGGTGGGATACTGTTGGGCCCCCCCAAGGCATAAATAAGGGGGCTGAGACCCCTGTCCTGCCCCTTTAAGTGTGGCCAAGTACGGCACAGACTGTCCATCTTCCTTAAGGACTGAGGGACAGAGCCCGCCATGTCCCTGGGCTACTGTGGGTTTGTGGAGAGGCCTGTGGTATGCGAGGGGAGGGGCGGGGTGCATTCCAGGCCACCCTCTTGGAAAGGGACTTCTCGAACACTTTCTCCTCCTCCCCTCTGGTGCTCGGGAACACAAGCCAGCTCGCCAGACCTCCGTGAGGCCCAGCGCCCCGGCCCACTGCCTCTCCGCTGGCCGTCCTGGGACTCCAATCCTGGTGAGAGAGCAGCGGCCTGGCCTCTGTCTCGTGGGCCTCTGCATTTTGGGACCTCTTTCCCGTTGCTTGGGCTGTGCCCTTGTATGGCAGGGAAGAGCTGGAGGCTCTGAACAACAGAGGCTGGTTTTGGTAGGAAGGCCAGCCACAGCTGGGGAATTCACGTTTGCAGGTCTTTCTGTTCTGCTCAGGGATTTTTTCCTACCCCAGCCCTGGGGAGTTGCTACCGCATGCTGGGCAAATTCCCTACTGGCGAACTATACCCTCCGCCCCTCTTTTATATGTGTATTTTGAGACAGGGTCTTGCTAGGTTGCCTGGGCTGCCTCTGGTCTCGCCCCTGCGGCCCTCCTGCCTCTACTGTCTCAGTTGCTGGGATTACAGGGCTGTGCCACTGCGCCAGGCTCTATTCAGGTCTTCCACTGATTGGGCGTGGTCCACCCACAATGAGGTGGACCCTCTATTGGTGTAAGCGTGAATCTCACTCAGAACACCCTTCTGGGAACACCCAGAATAATGCATGGCCAGATAATGTGCGGGCTCCCTGTGGGCCAGCCACGGTGACACGTGAGACTGGCCATCACGGCGATGGGCCGACTGGTTCTTGTCTCACACGCTGTCCTGGACTCCCTGTGTGGGTCCCCCACAGGCACTTCTGGGGGTGCGCCATGGTTCGGATGAAGGAGGGATGGATTGCTGCCCATCTCTGCTGGTTTCTCCTGGGGGCCACGGAGCACCCCTGGGATGGCTGAGCTCCTCCGAGCAGTCCGTGGAGTGTGGCTGTGGGGTTCTTTCCTGGATTGCCTGGCTCTACTTTCTCTTTACTGAATGGCCTGGTCTGCAAGCCCCTGAGGGAGGGGTCACCTTTTTCACTGCCTTGCTCTGAGAGCAATGCCGGCCGCACAGGAGGTGCCTGGGTACCGTTTCCGGGTCCAGGGGATCTTCCCTGAGTCTCGTCCCTGGCTAAATGTCCCTTGCTCTTTCAGCCATGGCCGATGGCATCATCATGGTGGGAGTGTTCAGGAAGGAGGGGTCACTTTGTGAGACTGGAAGCCAGAGGGAGGGGAGGCCTCTTGCTGTCTTATGACAACCCTCTCTCTTGGGAACTAACCAGGGGTTCTCCCTGGAGGGCTGTGTTGACTGCTTTCGAATTACCCCATCACCTTCTACTTAACCCCCCCACTACTTCTCATGGTTCCGCCCCCCCGTCAGGGGACCAGCAGGTCAACACTAGGGAGACACCCTCCATCCATCTCCTAACCTGAGCACGAAGGACCCCATTCACAGGAGCGCCATAGAAGATTGCAAATCCTCTGGAACAAAGAAGGGGACGGCCAGGCGCCGGCTCACTGGGGAGCAAGGTTGGCCACGGGAGGTTGCAAAGTTGGCCCAGGACCTGGTTTCTGGCTGCTTCCCACACTAGCTGGCCTCGAGCTCAGCCCTTTAGGCAGGGCTGGATGGAGGGTGGGGACATTCCCAAGGTACCAGGGCTTCCTGCCCTGACCCAGTGGCCATGCTGCCACCCCTGGGTGCGTCCTTGATTTCCTCTGCTGCAGCTGCTCATCTCTTGGCTCCATTGCATGCGTAGTCCAGGCCACTCTCGAGGAGGGAACCGTGGTCATCATCCTTGGGTTGTCAGGTCCTGGCAGGAACCGGGGCCTCTGAGAGCAGGCCCGGTGCCGGGCTGAGTGAGCTACCCAGAGTTTGGCATCTTCATTAGAATGTTCCAGGCTGGTGCCGTTATCTCCCAGGGCTTGGCCAGGCCGTGACACTGGCCCACAGCCCTTGGCTGGCCGGTGGGCACCACGCCGTGGACTCAGGTGGTCTGATGCCAGAAGGCCCCGGTTCCTTCAGGGCACTGTGAAGCCTGGGGGCAAAGGTCAGCAGAGAGCCAAAGAGCTGCCGGCATAGCAGGGGTGAGGAACCCCGTGCCACTGCACCGAACTTGGCCTTGAGGCTTGAGCATGTCTGTGGTGGTGGCGGGGCGCTGGGGGGTGGGGGTTGAGGTCCTTATACGTGCAGGGTGGGTGGGTGGTGTTTAGAGCTGCGGAAAAGGGCTGACAGGGTTGCTTTCATGCCTGCCACGTGTCACGTGAAGAGGCCGACTCTGCATTTCCCCCTTCTGATGGCAGAATAACCCCATCCCAGGAAGAATAGGGACTGTCACCCCAATCCCCATTGCCCCAGCCACCTGACTGTATTCTTACATTCCCCGCCTGGCCAGGCCTGCAAAGACCTGCCTGTGAAGCTGCAGAGTGACCGTGTCTGTTCCCTTGATTTCTTCAGCAGATGCTAAGGGTGTCGTGACCCGGTCCCAGGATCTTTGCCCCACTGGTGCTTTTGCAGATTCTCCCTCACAGTTCTGCCTCCTAGTGATGGTCATGGCCTCATCCAGTGCGTGTGCATTTCTTGTTCGTGACCAGGGAGTGAAGGTTGGGTTGGGGCTCGGCTGCACTCATTCAGTGGTTCAGGCTGTTTCTTCTAGTGGCTCTGCCATCCCCTGTGGCCTTGGAGTCCTCCACTTGGAGCTCTGAGTGGTACCTGCTAAGGAGGAACTGGCTGGATCAGGCAGGCGGCCCTTTGCTTTGGGGAATGCTCTCTTGACTTTGTTTTATAACTTCTATTGCATTTTTGCCTTTGCCATTGTTTTTATTTTCAAATATAAGAGCTTTGAAAAATCCTGTGACTGCTCCTTTTTGAAAGCACCCTGTTCTTGTTCTTTGGTGTGGTGGCTCTGAAGATGTTGATGACTGCTTGTTGTTACTGCTCCAGTCATCAAATTTTTTTCCCTGCGAAGTCTTTCCCGGCTTGAATGTTTCTACTGGCCGTTTTAGTCTCCACCTTCCATGTTAGAGGCCATTCATGGTGGCTGGAAGCCCTGTTGGTGCCCCTGAAAGAATGAGGTACCAAAGAACTCTCTGGGAATTCAAGGCTGGTGTGACCACTGTACCTGCACCGTGGAGGGACTGGGGATGTTTTTGGAATGCCCTGGGGTCCGCATTTTCTGGTGTTTCTTTAGTCTTTCTTCAGGGCTGGGAGGAGGGTCATCTGTGGCCTGCTGGAGAGGGAAGTCTCATTACTAGTGTTCTGGGTGTGAAGTGGGGATGGGGCAGGATGTAGAGGGTCCCTTGGCCCCCCTCCCATTTTTGGCAAGGTCCCCAGGCCCTCCCCTGAGCAGACCCCCTCTAGCTTAGAAGCCTTGTATATGGACTTTTCTGGAAGGAAGCCAACCATTCTCCCTCTGAGGAGAAAGTGCATGGCCTCCCCATGTCAGGAGTTGGGAAGGGGACTGTGGTGCCAACAGCACCTCAAAATCTGTTACTTGGCCCTCTATTGCCCCCCACTTCCCAAGGGGCTTTGTGGAGGAGGCATCTATGCAAATACCACCCCCCATTTCCAAGCTGGCATCCGTGGTGGCTCTGGTCACTACTGAGTCAGGGTCCATTCTGTCACCTGCACCCTCTTCTGGCCCCGCTGCTGTAGCTGTCCATCCTCTGCACCCCCTTTCTGTTGCATGGGCCAAGCTCGGGGAAGGACCCCAGCTGGTCAGCCCCGCTCAGCCCATCCCTCCCCCACAGGAGCCTCCCCAGCCCTTTCTCCTTTCCTGTTCCCTGCCCCGTTCATCATCTGGTCTTCACGATGACCATTCAATAGCTACGTCACAAGGAGCCTGTTCCTTCCGGAATGTGTTCTGTGGAAGCTTGGCGGGGGTACCGAGGGGAAGAAGTGCTTGGTGGCCATGTTTGGGAGGCCGGGAGTGGCAAGGGTGCTGTTGGTCAGTGCCACAGCCTGGGCTCCAAGTCTGGTGGGTTCGGGGCAGGCGGCCCTCTGGGTACAGTGCCTAGGAGTGATCCTGGGCCATCTTTCCTTCTTGAGGGGCAGCAGCAAGGGTCTCCTGGCCCCACAGGGGAACACTCCCGCCGCTGCTACCTCTTCTCTGAGGGCCCTGTGGACTCCCTGAAGCCTCTTTTCTGTCTGCACACCCCCTTCCTCTGCATTGGTCACTCCAAACCTTCCCAACACCCACTGTCCATTACTACCGAGTCCCCAGTCTCATGGCCCAGGGCTCTCCCTCCATGGTGGAAATCTGTTTTTCTTAAAGTACTTTTGAAACAGAAGGGCAATTTCCATATAATAATGCCTCAATGCATACCTCCATGTGTCCTTGAATTAGAGATCAACTTAGAAGTCTTTCTAAAAGTCTCCCTGAGGACCTCCCAGTCATGCCTGCCTGTTCCTTCCCCAGGTAATCACCACCCTGATCCATAGTGCCTTAGTTTACCTTCCCCACATGTCTATCAGCTTGTTGTGCTGTGGGTGCTTGCGTGTTGTTGTGACGCTGAAAGTTATGATACCAGCAGGGTCACCCATGGTGGACAGGTTCCAGCTGAGCTTCCAGACTAAAACACACTAGGGAGAAAGACTTGGCAGCCCAGTCCTGAAACAATTGTTGTTGTTGTTGTTAGGTGCCGTCGAGTCGGCATCCGACTCATAGCGACCCTCATAGGGTTTTCAATGGCAGACTGTTTCGGGATTGCCTTGGGAGTGGATTGCCAGGTCCTTCTCCCATTTTTGCGGTGCTGGGAATTGAACTCAGGACCTCAGAAACTGCAGCGCAGCGCTCTACCAACTGAGCCAAATCCCAGCCCCCCTGAAACAATTAGCCATTGAAAACTGTATGAATAGCAGAGAAGCGAGGTCAAATATAGTGCCAGAAAATGGGCCCTCCAGGGCTGGAGGGCATTCCAGAAATGATCAAGGAAGAGTTGACTCCTCAAAGTAGAGTCAACCTTAATGACAGAATTGGAGTAAAGCCCCTAGGAACTCCTTTGGCTGTTGTGGCCCAACTCAAAATGAGAAGAAACACAGTGGCTGCAACAATAAGCTCAAACATAAAAACCACCGTGTGCATGGCGCAGTGTCGGGGAGTGTTTTGTTCTGTTGCATTTAGGGTCACTATGAGTCGGACTTGGCTCAGCAGCACCCAACAACAAGTTTTCGTGTGCCCTGCCTTCGGGCTTCCTAGAAGAGAAACGTCTAGGCACATTGCTGCTTCTCACGTCTGTCCTCTTTCCTCGGCTGGACCTCCGGCAGACTCCTCTCTGTGTTCTGCGTATCCGCCGTTCATCTTTGTGCTGCTGACTGTGTTCTGAGGGTTGATGTCCCGGCCCGCCCGTCCTTTACTGTGCCCGGACGTCATGGCTGTGTGCAGGTTGCGGCCTTGTGTGCACAGCTGCTATGAACCCCTGTGCTCGCATCTTCTGGCGGTCGACACAGATTTTTGCAGCTATCTGCTGCTATTTGCTGGGGGCAGCCTGTGCTTAGCTTTGTCAGAAGCCGCCTTGCTGGGTCTTCACAATCGCACCCTCGGGGCCCCGCTTCAGAGAGCTCAAAGCTTCTCTGCAACACGGGGGACGGGGGGTGGAGAAGTGGCATCCCATCAATGGAACAGCGTATGCTGAACACCCATCACGGAGTCTCCCTCCAGGGGCCAGGGAGTCACCACTTCCTCTAGGAAGTCCGGCCCTGGCCCTGGCTGGACGGGTGGCCTCCGATGGGCTCCGCCGCCCCCGTGCTGCTTCTACTTGACCTTTGCTGTGGCCTGGGAGCATCCTGCGGATTGAGGTGGAGTCTTACGAACGGCTAAAAACCCATGGGGAGGCACAGGCCTGGGGCAGAAGAGGTGCCAGATGTTCTAAGAGAAGGAAGGTTCAAGGGGGGAATTAAGGGGAGGGAGGGCGGTGGAGGAGGGAAGGGGGGAGAGAGGCAAGGAGAGAAGTAGGGAAGAAGAAGGGAAGAAAGGAAGGAGAGAGGTGGGAAAGAAGGAGAGAAGGGGAGGAGGAAGGGAGAGAGGGAGGCAGGGAGGTGCAGGGAGGGGTGCTTTGGGACCCTGGGGGGCCAGCGGCACAGCTCTCAGCCACCTGCGCACCCAGACACCGGAGCCCGTGGGAGCGGCGCCCAGCCTGCCGAGCGAAAACAGAGCTGCCCTTCTGCCGTGGCCCCTTCCACCGACACTGCCCTGCGCCTCCCGGTGGAAACCCAAGCCTAGCCTGGGGCAAGGGTTGGCAGATGTCTGTGAAAAGGGCCGTCTGCCTTGGCCGATAAGAACTTCCAGACAATGGGACGCCCCGTGGGAATTCCCACTGGGCAGGGCAGGGGCCTCCAGACCTGGGTCCCTGGGCAGCAGCAAACTGCTCCCCAAGCCCACGGCTCTGGCAGGACTTCTCGAAAAGGAAGGTGCTGCCAGCACGGTGGCGCAAGCCTGTAATCCCAGAGGCTAAGGAGCCGGAGGCGGGAGGATCGCAAGTTCGAGACCAGAGGCAGTTTGTGTAACTTAGAGAGACCCTGTCTCAAAAACTAAAAAAAAAAAAGGGCTGGGGGCACAGCTTAGTGGTCCAGCACTTGCAGAGCATGCAGGCTCGAGGCCCTGGGTTCAACCCCCCAGTACCACAAAAAAAAAAAAAAAAGAAAGAAAGAAAGAAAGAAAGAAAGAAAGAAAGAAAGAAAGAAAGAAAGGCGCCTCTCCAAAGGCGCGGCTGGGCGTGCGGGTGGCTACCCTAGGCTGAGCCGCTGGCCCCCTGGGTGGCGGCTTTTATGAAGCCTGACAGGTGCTTGGCACTGGAGAGGGCCTCCCTGTGGGCGGGGTGAACAGGGCCCTCCCTCACCAGGCGCTTACCATGAACCCGGGGCCATCCTGTCCTTAGGCAGCAATGTATTGGGTGCCCCCAAAAGATGAGGGTGCTGAGGTCAGGGAGGTCAAGCAATGTCTCTTGTCCATGGCGTCTCTGGGGACGGTGTTCCCTGGTCCAGGCATGAGTTGGGGTGCTGCTCCTCAAGAGGCACGTGCTCTGTGGGAGGGAAGGCAGAGCCAAGGCACCCAGGCACTCGCCTGCGGGGATCAAGGAAGTAGGTGGGGCGCACCGTGCTCCCCATGGATCCCCGCCCGCCTGGTCTCATTGCCTGGGCTGCTGTGGCCTTGTGGCCCCATTCATAGCTGAGAACCTGCAGGTGTCCTGCTGAGGCTCCGAAGGCCCAGCAGGCTGTCCGGCTCCCTCCTCCAGAGTCCCCAACTGTGGAAGCCACTTTCCCTTGGGACACAGGAGCAGCCGAGAGGTTGCAGGGGTTTCTGCCCAGCCGTCTCCTCCACGACCCCCTAGAAATGGTTCCGATTAGAGCGTCAGGCTGCCGGCCTCGAGCCACCCGGCTCCGTGGGCTCCTGGGCTGCAGCGTGGCTCCGAGGCAATCGGCGACTTCTTTCCAAGGGCATCCGCTCACCCACGCCCCTGCCTCGTGTTCCCCACCCTGGCTGTCCTCCTCTCAATCCTGGGCTCCGGAGCAGAGTCATACGTAACCTTGAAAGGAAGAGTGTCCTTTGTCACTCTGATGAGATTTTCACCATGAGCTTTGCCCCTGGCTCCACTCCTGCCCCCAACAAGACCGGCTACGTTTTTTTTTTTTTTGCGGTACTAGGGGTCGAACCCAGGGCCTCTTGCTTGTATGCTTTGCAAGTGCTGGACCACTGAGCTGAACGTTCAGCCCATTTTTGTACTTTTTTTGAGACAGGGTCTTGCTAAGTTATGCAGACTGCCTCTGGTCTCGAACTTGCAATCCTCCTGCCTCTGCCTCCCGAGCTGCTTGGGTTAGAGGCATGCGCCACCGCGCCCGGCTGCCAGCTAGGTTTTAAGATCGGCCAGTGGCACATGTACCGTGCACACACGTGGTTGGGAAAGGGAGAAGATACACCCTTGGTGGCTTTAAAAAGTGAAGGTGGAATGAAAGGTCAGGGCTCATCAGCACCGCAGACAGGCTGTTCCAGAGGTGCTGGGGACAGTTGGGGACCTCACTTAAAGAAGCTTCCCTCACCCCGCCCCCAATTTGTATGTTGAAATGCTCCCATCGCACTCATACACTGAAGTCCTATCTCCGGAATTCATATGTTGATGGGATTTGAAGCTGGGGTCTTTGGGAGGTAGCTGGGTCCCAGCGGTCAGACATGTGACATTGTGCGTGGGCAGTTCTGTTTTTACTGGTAGGCGAGTGGGCTTGAGGGAGCTGTGCACCTCATCTACTACGCCAGATGCCTCACATCTCCCCCAGAAAACAGGGGTCCCTTCCTCCTACTCTGCTGACATGATCTCCTTGCTCTCTGTTTGCCACCTTTACCAAGGCCTACGTCTGTCCTGCCCTGGTTTCCACACAAGAATCGTGGCCTTCTCGTGGCCCACCGTGGGCAGTTTGGAGGGCCTCTGGTAAAGGCTGCCGCAGCTTCGCAGTCAGCCTCTGTTTTGTTCATCGGGGTGGAGAGAGCCACCCACCTGTGCAGAGCCACATTTCAGGGTCCTTCCCAAGCCCCCATCAAGGGACGTACCCTGAAGACGGAGGTGGCAACAGCAGGCGTGCAAAAGCCTCTGCGCCTTCTCCTGCGACTTGGTTGCAACTGCACCCGGCTCTGCCGTCAGGCAGCAGCGCAGTCGCAAGACTGCAGGTCCTTTCACCCAAGCGAGATCTCAAATTTCAGGCCATGTGCAGCTTTCCAGCTCGCTGCAGGTAGGTTTTCTTCCGACCTTTAGCAAGCTGACCCGAGTCACGTGGGCAGTATTGATGCAGCGGATGGAGGGCTCGGGCCCACGGTGGCCGTCTTCTGGGCTCTCCCGCGGCGAGGATCGACAGCTGGGCTGGTATTGCGTTATCGGCAGCCTCATCGCGCATCGCCCGGCGAGGCCAGGACAGATGAGGTCATTCCCTGAGTCCTGTAACCTTTCAGTCCATGTTACTTCGCTGATTTATTTCCGATCTCTGCGTTTTGGCAGGAATCAGCGGGCGAGCTCCGGTGTCTGAACGCGTCTTCTCTTTTATCTTTCCTCCCATAGATCAAGGATCTCCCGAAATTGCCTTTATTCGTGGAGGAAACAGGCCACTTCCTCCTTTTAATGGTAAGCGGTGTTTGCTCAGAAATGGAGTGTTTTCAGCCAGGAGCTTCAGTCCGTCCCCATTTTCCTCCGCCTAATCGAATGAGCAGATGTCTTATCTGCGGTGGCTCGGGACAGAGTGGGTGCCCGCTCCCCAATGGCGACAACGCCAAATGCATTTTGCTTCTTTAATGTTTTCTGATCATTTCCAGAGCTGCTTTTCTCACGAGACGCTTGTGGGTTCCGGGTGACCCTTCTCAATAACTGGCCTTCTGGTCCCAGGATGGTGAGCACTTGGCAGCATGGGGCACGGGTACAAAACTGTTCCAATTGCAGGAAATATGAAAGCAAAATTCTTTACGGCATGGTGGCTGGCTTGGACTCTGCCCTTTGAGGGTAGACGCTGGTCACCATGATCTGCTATGTGTTTTCAAGTTTTGTGCCATATACTAGATTCTAACTACAAAAAGGGGGCTGGGATTTAGCTCAGTTGGTAGAGTGCTGCGCTGCAGTCTCTGAGGTCCCGAGTTCAATCCCCAGCACCACAAAAATGGGAGAAGGACGTGGCAACCCATTCCAAAGGCAATCCCGAAACAATCTGCCATTGAAAACCCTATGAGGGTCACTATGAGTCGGATACCGACTCGACGGCACCTAACAACAACAACAACAACTACAAAAAGCATCATTCCCTGATCTATATTGACCCTAGATGCGCTAGGATTAATTATTGATTATAATGAAGGCCTCCACCATTGGACAAAGAACTCTGGGCAAACGTATAGTATTTTAGGGAGAAAGGCTTAAGTCGACAGAGAATTATTTTGGCTTTGGTTTTGAAGAATCGTTGCCACTGGGAAACAATCAGAGGCAAACCCAGCAGGGTCAGGGAGGCACAGAGGTGGGCCGGGGAAGCACAGGGGTGGCAGGGGGAAGCCCTGGGTTGAGCAGAGCTGGCCACTCTATCGGGACCTTGCTGATTGGGTTCTACGCAATGTGATGGCTTTCCTTTTGTTTTTGTTTCAATTTCTTGCTCAAGAAAGAATCTAAGATTTTTTACACTGCCATAGAACAAAGAGGACCTTGACCTGAGTTTTGCAATTTACCAGGCTAATACAAATCGCTTCTGATGGTTTTACCCCATTTCCAACCATTTGGTGGTAGACGAAGGAGTTTCTGCTGGGAAATGCCAACCTCTATCACGGACTGCCAAAAGAACCAACAAATCTGTCTTAGAAGTATAACCAGAGTGCTCCTTGGAAGCAAAAATGGCCAAACTGCGTCTTACATATTTCGGACATGTAGTCAGGAGAGAACAATCCCTGGAGAAGGACATCATGTTTGGGAGAGTGGCAGGTCAACGCAAAAGAGGAAGACCCTCCACCAGATGGATTGACACAGTGTCTGCAACAATGGGCTTAAACATAAATAAGATCGTTTGCCTGGCACAGAATCGGCAAGTGTTTCGATCTGCTGTACATAGGGTCGCTATGAGTCGGACTCCACTTGACAGCACCTAACAACAACAACAACAGGGGCTAGGGCAGGGGAAGTGGGTCTGGTGATGTCCTGCTTCTCTCAGCATAGCCTGGCTTAGCCACCCAGCACACTACAGAGCAGAAGGTGGATCCTTCCACCCTCTCAGGGCTGACAGAAGGTGAGGCTCCCTGCCTGGATCACCATCGAGAGAGAGGATCAGGCGGCACAGTGCGAGCCTGGGAAAAGCGCAAATTCAACACGCAAAGCACGGTTTCTGCTGAATGCGTGGCGTGTTTGCACCACTGGAAAGCCAGAAAATCACGCAGGATCCTAGTAAGTCAGGGACTGTGCTCTATGGCGCAGGGAATACGCTTAGAAACACACCCTTCTGCCATCTGTGCCCTCCCCCTGTGAACATGGGAGTCAGGACAGAATAGAAGCAAGCTGAATGCCTGGCTCTACAGAGCACAAGCCACAACCAGAACATTCTTGTGAATGAAACGTGTATTTCCACCCCACAGTACCAGCCCGCTTCTTAGAACGGGTAACACAGCCTGTCCGGAGGCAGCGGGGAACACAGAATTGCCTCGGCGCGGGGAATCAGGGGTCCCCTCTACACTGTATCCGTCCAATCTGTGTCCTGCGTGTAGCAAAGGGACTTGATTTTGTAACTCAGAAGCTCAGTACAGTGCGGCCACAGGTGAGAAAACGCGTTGGACTTGCTGTTGCCTATGCCTTCATGTCATGCTTAATTTCACACCTGTGTATTGTTATCAGAATCATTGATTACTCCAAAATTAAACAGGATGGCAAGTCTTTCCTTGGAGAAGCCAAAGTAAGCCAAACAGCAGGCGGCTACACAGGCTCCAGAAGACCACACTCCTCTCCTGGTATCGCAAGGGAATCAAACACTTGGAGAGTCAAAACACTGAAAAATACTATTCTAATCTTCCATAGCCTGCAGACGTAGCCCTGTGGCATCCGATCCCCCCAGATCTCGGAAGCTAAGCAGGGTTGGGCCTGGTTAATACTTGGATGGGAGACCACCTGGGAACACCAGAAGCTGTAGGCTTGGGAGACGGACCCAGCAACCCACTCCCCAAAATCAATCTGCCATTGAAAAGCCTATGAACAGCAGAGAAGCACTGACAATAGTGTTTCACCTGTTGTACAGAGGGTCGCTATGAGTCAGATACCGACTCAACGGCGCCTAGCAACAACAATCTTCCATAACCGCAGATTTCAGTTACCCAGGCTGTAATGAGACCAACTTAACTATTCTATCTAAAAAAAGGAAAAAAAAAGGTAATTATAAAAGTATTGTCATGCTTAAGAGCTGAAAGTGCAACTCCCCCAGTCCGGAAAAATATTACGGAGGTGGTCCAGGCAGGTAAGAAATGAAAGCGTGGATATTCGCCTATGTTTTGTGCTGGGTTTTGGTATGTGTGAGTTTTGTTTACCATTTGCATCTTGATTTTTCTCCTCATTCTAATAAATGGTATATAGCTGCCCCACTCCCCCCAGCATTTAGGGTAGAATTTGGAGCCTCACATAGGCCCTGAAATGCTCTCCCACTGAGCTGCACCCTAGCCCCTTAAGAAATTTGGGTTTTCTTTAACACAAGGTCTTGCTAAGTTGCGCCGGCTGCCTCTGGCCTTCAACCTTCCATCCTCCTGCCTCCGCTTCACGAGTCCCTGGGATTACAGGTGCATGCCATGGAGGCTGGCTGGTATATAGTTTTCAATGGAAATATTTTACTATTTTTCTTAAAGAGCCCCCTCCCATTGCCTAAGCTCCAGGCTCCTTGGCTCCTGGGGCCCCTCTTTCCCAGCACCCTCCAGGGCAGAGTGGGGAGCACATTCTGCTGAGGGCGCCCCAGCTTCCATCCATGTGGATGATGCTAACCTCTTGGGGATCGGCCCTTGACCTCCCCATCTCTGTACCCTCCCCAAAGAGGTCTGTGCCTCACCATGCCCATCCTCCAAAGGCCAGCCTTGGCGGGTCCCAAGACTCCCTATTTCCTCCCCACATCTGCAGCATGGGTGAACAGCAGCTGAAGTTACTTGCCTGAGCTTGGCCATGCTGGGATGTGAACCCGGGCTTGGCTCCAGAGCCCCCACACGTAGTCACGAAGGAACAGACACCGTCTGTCTACCCCTTCCTCTGTGCCTTGTGTAGTCTTACGGGAGTGCTGGAAGCCGGTTACAATGGTCACCCCATTTTACGGATGAGCAAATTGAGGCTTAGCGTAATCTCGCCATTCACTCATGGCGGCACAGAAAAAGCTGAGTTCTTTTTTTTTTTTTTTTTTTTTTTTTTGGTGGTACTGAGGGTTGGACTCTGGGCCTCGCGCTTGCATGCTCTGCAAGTGCTGGACCACTGAGCTGCACCCCCAGCCCATTCTTTACTTTTTTGAGACAGGGTGTCGCTAAGTTACGCAGACTGCCTCTGGTCTCCAACTTGCAATCCTCCTGCCTCTGCCTCCCCAGCCGCTGGGATTATAGGCGTGCGCCACCGCGTCCGGCAAAAAGCTGAGTTCTGAACTCAAACCTCTGGCCCCCTTTCTAGTGACCCTGGATCTTCAGGGAGGCCATTCCAGCCAGCCTTTCTGTGTGGAATATTCCAGGATGTTGCATCCTGGGAAAGCTGGCTGCTTTGAGTAGCCAACCAGCCCCCTGCTCCCCCACGACTTCTGCTGGATTTATTTGTAAAATGCATTACCATGCTGGGAAGGACCGAGAAGGTCCTTTATCTTCCCTCGGACAAATCCATTAGGCTTCGCAGCCCCTCTGCAGCCCCTCAGAGGGGATGACGTAAGCCTGTCCTTGGTGATTTGCAGAGGGACAGCATGATAAGGAGCCCGGGTGGTTAGCGGAGGCAGGGCCTCCTTCCCCGGCAGCACCCAGGAATTAGTGGCCTATCTCTCCATTTATCAAGGCCCTCGGGGGGATGAGGCAATCGCGATGCAGCAGCGTTGCATCTCTGTCTCGGGATCTGTGGAGCTGCTGCTACTTGCCAGCCCCCCCCACCCCCCCGGGGACATGCGATGTCCTGGGCCCCAGTGTTGGGCAGCTGCCCACAGGAAGGCCAGGGAAGGGGCTCCAGCTACTGGGCTTCCAAGGCCCAGTCTCTCAGGATCTGCATGGTCCACCACAGCTGGGCAGTGCCAAGGCTTGTTCCCTGGAATACCTGAGGAGGGGAATGTCACCATGGGGGAAGTGCCAGAGTCCAGATACGGGCTGAGATGCAAGGGCAAGTGGTGCCTCCCAGAGACAGTGGCACCCGGAAGTCTCCCATCCCACCTAGTCTTCTTACCATGAGAGGTCCACACAGTTGAATGGGAGGGGGGTCTGAGACCCTTGCCCTGAGCCAGGGCACACCCGTGTTACTCTGACAGAGCACATGGCAGATGTGATGCTGAGAGGCTTCCGAGTGGAGGTCAAAAAAGGCAAGATGGCTTCCATTCCAAGATGGCTTCCATTCCAGGTTTCTCTTTCCTCCATGTTGTGAGGAAGCTCAAGCCACATGCAGGGACATGTGTAATTCTGGCCAGCGAGGGACCAAGTGACACGAGCCTCGGGCACAGATGTGGAAGCAAATCGTCCTTTGGGTGGTTCTTCCCCTGCCTCTGAGCCACACACATGAGATCCCAGGTGTTATGGAGCAGAGACAAACTGTGTGCTAGGGCCTGCTGGAATCTGTGACCATAGAAACGATGAAGATTGCTGTCCTGAGTCACTCGGCTCTGGGGACACTCATTATTTTATTTTATTTTTTTTTGTGGTACTGGGGGTTGATCCCAGGGCCTCACGCCTGCATGCTTTGCAAGTGCTGGACCACTGAGCTGCACCCCCAGCCCTTTTATTTTTTTCCTTACTTTATGAGACAGGGTCTCACTAAGTTAGGCAGACTTCCTCTGGTCTTGAACTTGCGATCCTCCTGGCTCCGCCTCCCAAACCGCTGGGATTACAGGCGTGTGCCACCACGCCCAGCTGGGGACACTTGTTATTCACACAGAATAACTGAAGGGCACAGGAATTAACAGTCAGGAGGAAATGTCTGTGTTTGGTGTCCCCTTCATCCCGGCTTCACATTCCTATACACAGGGACACTGTCCCAGTCCTGCGTCTGTCTGCCCCTGTCCCCTCACTCACTCTTCCTGGGACCAAGATGGACTCAACTGATGGGGGCAGGCTTCAGTTCTGGCCCCTCTCTGCGGTCTGCCCCGGGGGCTCCTTCCACTCATTTCTAGTCAGTTCTTGACTGTGTGCTGGATGGGGCCCACGTGCCACGGGCAGGGCCGGCTTAGCGGTGTAGCTTTGTCTCTTTGTAGTTCTTCTTGAAACTGGCCTTGGAATTTAAAAGCCACTCTCCCTCAGATACAAGCTAAATGATGGAAAACCAGCTTTTTCAGCAATAAAGACGATGTTTTACTTTTTTGTCTGTAGAGCTCTTTCATCCTCTCCCTTTTTCCTTTCTTTTCTTTTGAGACAGGGTTTCACCAGGTACCCCTGGCTGGCCTTGAACTTGAGATCCTCCTGCTCCTGAGTTCTGGGGTTCCAGGGCTTGATCACCTGACCATCTTTGTTTCTTAAATGGTTTAGAAATCTGACAGGAAAAGTATCTGCGTCTTGTGGAATCTCGCCCTAGCGCCTGTCAGCATGAAGTTATTTGGGAAAAGGGCCTTCGCAGACACAATTCAGCAGAGGAGCCTGCTCCGAGGTCTCCCTGAATGGCCTGGACTTATGACAAGGTCCCTATGAGAACAGGAGGGACACGGGGTGGCCACATGCAGGCACTGGTAGAGGCTGGAGTGATGTGGCCACAAGCCACGGGACCACGAGGGCCACCTGAAGCAGAAGAGGTGGGGCGAACCCACCTGTAGGATCTTCTGAGGGAGCGGGGCCTGCCAGCACTTGGATTTCAGGCCTCTGGCCTGTTGTCAGCGGCCACCCTGCTTGTGGCCCTTTGTTACAGTGGCTGTAGGAACTCAGACCCCACCCGAAGCCCCAGTGTCCGAGAAGGCAGGTGGAAGTGCAGGTGGGCTCTGGAGAGAAGCCATGGCTAGAGAGACCCCTCGCCGATGTTGGGGGGGGGCACTGGGAGGGAGGGGGAGCCGGAGGGAAGAGGCCCAGCCGAACCTGGACACCGGCTTAGGGGTTGGCAGAGGAGGCGGAAGTGGAGGTGGAACGGAGCTGGGATGGAGGGGCTGGGCGGCAGGAGGCAACAGGAGAGGGTGGACCTGGAGGCTGGGGAGGAGGAAGCAGCAACCCGGAGCTGGAGGGCTTTGCAGGCGCCCTGAGCAGCTCATGCGCGGAAAGCCAGGCTGGGGGTGGGCGTGCGCAGACAGGCTCTGGGAAGTGCTACCAGGGAGGCAGAAACGGGTCGGCCGCTGGAGGGAGGACCAGGGCGATTGGCTCTGTTGGGAGAGGTGGGGGGTTTACCATGTGTCCTCGGAAGCCAGAATAATGGCCCCTGAAGTGGCCTGTCCTAACCCCTGGAACTTGTGACTATGTTAGGTGACCTGGCGAAGGGAATTGAGGTCACGGGTGGGATTAAAGCTCCTCCCCCGCTCACCTGGAGACAGGAGGATGACCCTGAGTTGTACAGGGGGCTCAATGCCATCATTAGGGTCCTTGGAAGCAAGACGGGGTGGGAGAGGAGAGGTGCAGGGAGAGGTGACTACAGAAGCTAGACACGGAGATGCAGCTTGGCTTTGAACTTGGAGGACTGGGCAGGGCCCAGGCACGCTGGGCAGGGTGCAGACACCGGGAGAGGCTGGAGCTGGCCCGAAGGCCCTGGGAGGAAGCAGCGCCTTGACACTGGCCAGGTGAGGTGGCTCTGGCCACCAGGATGTAGGATGACACATTTGGATTACTTTAAGCCACCAGGTTGGTGATTTGTTATAGCAGTGGTGGGGACTGCTCTAGGCCCTGTGTGGTCTTGGGAATTAAGGGAAAAAGGAGGCTCGGTGCAGGAGCAATGTGTTATACGGTGGGAGGGCAGGGGTCCAGGCCCCAAGTGGTAGCCACTTAAAAGTAGTGCCATTGTCATCATCATCATCATCATCATCCCCATCAGCATGATCACTGTCTTCACCCACATCACTGTCACTATCACCATCCCCACCACCATCACACTGTCAGTCCTCACTGTCTGACCCACCACCACCACCACCACCATCATTACTGGTACTGCCACCATCTCTGTCACCATCACCACCATCACTGTCACCATCCCCTGCACTACCACCATCAATCATCACTGTCTCTACCATCGCCATGACCACCATCACCACCACTGTCACACACTCACCATCACCACCATCATCAACTGTTACCATCACCACCACCATTATCACCATCGTCACCACCATCACCACTGTTACCATGACCATCCCCATCCCCATCGCCATCATCCACATCCCCATCACCATCATCACCATCACCATCACCATCACCATGACCACCACCATCAATCATCACTGTCTCCACCATCACCACCACCACCCTGACCATCACCACCACCATCACTACACTCACCATCACCATCATCATCACTGTTACCATGACCATCCCCATCCCCATCCCCATCACCACCATCATCACCATCACCACCATCACCACCATCACCATTATCACCGTCACCATCACCATCATCACCATCACCATCACCATCATCACCATCACCACCCTGACCACCATCACCGCCATCATCACTGTTACCATGACCATCCCCATCACCACCACCATCATCACCATCGCCATCACCATCACTAATACCACCACCATCAATCATCACTGTCTCCACCATCACCACCACCACCATCACTACTGTTATCACCACCATTCCCGTCACCATCACTGTCACCATCATCACCATCACCGTCATTATCACTATCACCACCACCATTGATTATCACTGTCTCCACCATCACCACCACTATCCTGACCACCACCACCACCACCACCATCACTACACTCACCATCACCACCATCATCACTGTTACCATCACCATCACCATGATACCACCATCACCACTGTTACCACCACCATCCCCATCCCCATCATCATTATCACCATCACCACCACTGTCACCATCACCATCATCACCATCACCACCATCACCAGCATCACTGTCACCATTATCACCATCACCGTCACCATCACTATCACCACCACCATCGATTATCACTGTCTCCACCATCACCACCAGTATCCTGACCACCACCACCACCACCATCACTACACTCACCATCACCACCATCATCACTGTTACCATCACCATCACCATGATCACCACCATCACCATGATCACCACCATCCCCATCCCCATCCCCATCATCATCATCACCATCACCACCACTGTCACCATCACCATCACCACTATCATCAGCATCCCTGTCACCAGCATCACTATCACCATCACCATCACCACCACCACCACCATCATCAGCGTCACCGTAATCCCCCCACTCCCCATCCCCAGCATCAGCACCACTATCATCGTGACAGTGTGCAGAGATGCCCCAGGAGACGGGTCCCGTCTGGCGGGAGCATTTTCCCTGCAGAGCAGGGGCCTCCCGTGCTTAGCTCAGCTCTTCCCTGCGCCATGCAGGACCAGGAGCAGACCTTGGGTTTGTGGGAGACAGCGGAGGAGGATGGGCAACTCCACCTGAGCAGAAAGTGGAGCAGGTGCAGCCCTTCTGTGCTCCCCACCCGGCTTTGCCTCTTCCTGGGGAGAGCTGGCATCTCCCCACCTCCACCGAGCCTGTCGACAGGTGCCCCGGGCTACAGGGACCCATCAGCCTGGAGCCAGCCACCTGCAGTTGAACCCTGGCTCTGGCACCGTTATCTGGGTGCCTCAGGTTCTGTCTGTAAAAGGAGATGGTGGCACCCGCCTCCGTGGGTGTCAGCTAGCCTGCAGGCACTTTGAGCAGTGGGGAGCCTCCGAGGGAGCCTGGCAGCGCTGGCCAGTGTCACTGCTGTGGTGCCTGTGGCCTCCTTAATCAGTGCTGCTGGATGAGACCGGGTAGGGGGCAGAATGGAAGCAGGTGCCTCAGGCTGGGAGGCTGGGTTTGGAGCAGTTCAGAGCCAGAGTCAGGAGACAGGGCTGCATAACCCCAAACTCTGCCAGGGACTCCTGCTCCCTGCCCCAAGCCCAGCTCCAGAGGCCCCATGCCTGGGTAGGTAAAAGAAAGTGGGGCTGGCAATGCAGGTGCCTCCTGGCATGGCAGAGCCTGGCTGCTCCATGGCTGGGGGCTGCCGTTGGGCCTGACGCTGGGTGTCAAAGACATCTTGGACATTTGCCTGGCATGTGCCAAGCGCAGGCAGAGGCGGTGGGGCAGTCTGCCTGGGAAGGCAAGCGTTTTGCCACTTCTGTAAGAGGCTCCCAAGAAAATCCCCTGATGTGGGACCCTGCATTGTTTACTACAGTAGTTTGCAAATGGAAACAAAAATAATCAAAATCGACGCACTACAGACACTTCTCAGGGAATAGTCTTTTCTAGAAAACTCTGTTTTAAAAAGCCAGGCGGAAGTGACGGCACTCTGGCTGAAGGTGGGGTGTCCAGAGTTATCGTTGTTGTTAGGTGTCGTCAGTATCCGACTCATAGTGACCCTCATAGGGTTCTCAATGGCTGACTGTTTTGGGATTGCCTTGGGAGTAGATTGCCAGGCCCTTCTCCCATTTTTGCGGTGCTGGGAATTGAACTCGGGACCTCAGAGACTGCAGCGAGTGCTCTACCCACTGAGCTAAATCCCAGCCGTGCAGAGTTATAGGCTGCTTAAAAATGAGGCCCCAGGATGCGTGGGGAGGAGCTTGCAGATGCTAATCCCTCAGCCAGTGGGGGTGTGGGGGGCACATGACAGAATGGCATGGAGAGAGGCCACGTGAGGGTGATGTGGGGGCCTGGTTTTGAGATGGGGGTGGTTTTCGGGGGATCTGGGGTGCAGGGTGATTGAGGAGGGACTGGTATGTTCTCGGGGGCTCGGAAGCCCATTCTAAAGACCTTAGACTTCAGATCATAGCAGGCAAAAGCAGTGGTGTGGATGAAGGAACTGCGCAACAGAGAGGGCCAGTGGCTTAGCCAATGGCACACAGCACTTGAGTGGCAAACTGAGATAAGCATGGGCAAACTGTTTCTCAACCTCATGCTCATCTCCCTGGTGCTGACGGGCCCCTCCTGCAGCTTCTGGTCCATTGGTGCAACCTTGAAGGTGAAATCCTAGGCCGAGAGTGGGCCTCTGGTGCCCTTGGCCTTGAGTGGGGTGACGTTTCTGAGTGGTCTTTAATTTGCCTTGAAATCAGGCTCAAGTCCTTTGCAAAACAGGAAGCTGTCTCTCTGGGTCTGACATGAAATAGCGCTGCTGTCACCTTGAGTTAGAGAGCTCGACATGTCTCAGCGGAGCGGCATCTTGAAATAGCTGCTGGGGTCAGCGGGGCTGAGCTATGCCTTTGATGGTGCAGCTGATAACAGGCCCTGGGGATCAGCACGCGGCCTCACTCCCGCTGCTGCTCCCAGCTCAGGACCAGAGCAGAGGGAGGGAGGCCGGAGGGACGAGCATTTTCCTGCCGCTCACATGGATTTCCGCTTTCTCTGGGGGTGGGGGATGGGGGTGGGGAGCGCCCATCTGGTAGTCAGATCGCAGGCTGAGAGAGTCGCCTCCGGGTCACGAGCCCCCCACGTGCCGAGTCCCTTTGGCCACGTGGCCCCAGTGGGTGGTGGCTTTGATGACCAGGCCTCCACAGATGGGAGGCCTGTGCCGTGGAAGCTTCCGGAGTGGGGCAGCTGCCTGCCTGCCCTTCCTCTCCCCCTCCGTTTCCTCTCCGGGCCCCTGGCTTTGCTCGTGGCCATTTGTTCCTCTTCCTTCGGAAGTGCTCACCTCCTCGTCCTTGCACGTGCAAGTGCGTGCACATCCGTTGGCTCTCCCGGGGTCCCCATCCACTCGCCTCTCAGGCGGAGGCCACAGGGGTCAAGGAGGGCCCTCGGGATCACTTCTCAGTCCAGAGCCATCTTCCTTTCTGTGCCAGCTCAGGACCTTGGTCACCTCGTTCAATTTCCCGGGCCTCAGTTTCCCTGTCTGACTTGTTCAAGCGGCTGTTGTGCTCCCCTGAAAGGATCCATGGAGAGGCTGCCCACAGAGGCCAGCATGGCGCCAGGGAAACGGGGCACTTGGGTAAAGTGCCTTGGAGCTGGGGTGACACTCTGTCCTTGGACCCTCTGTGGTCATTGTCCCTTATCCCCAACCCCCAGGTACTCACAGCCATTGCACTCCTGTCCCCTCCAACCCCTTAAACCCCAGGCATGAAATCCTGGACCACGTGGCCAGGACCACGTGGCCTCTCCTCCCTGGGGCCTGGCGGGGGGCGCACCTGCCATGACCATGACTCTGATGTAGCTCCTCCTCCCATACACAAATCTCCTGCTCCCCAAATGACGTCCAGACAGGGTGGTCACAGCCACCTCTCTCTTCCAGCCCCGTGGCCAAGCCCCAGCCAAATGGGCATTTCATTGGAAGGAGAAGCGTCCAGGCTGCCGGGAAATCCTGCAGCCCAAAGCCAGCGCAGCCCCTCTGTTAGCCCCGCACCGCACTCCTTCATGGGAGGTCTCCGTTCCAAATGCCTGAAGGGGTTCCTGGAGCCATCTGGGAATCGAAAGTGCCACCCAACGCCATGCAATGACAGCCTCCCGAACCCCTGTGTGGTGGCGGGGCCCAGCCGCTTGGTATAGCTGGGGTAACTGAGGCAGCTCAGAGATGGAGAAAGTAGTGCAGTCTCAGTCAGGTCTCTAGCTGTTGACGGGGGCTCCTTTCTGGGAGAGACCCTGAAGACTACTTGCCTGACAGCCGCGCCTAATTCTGAAGTCTATGCTCCCTTGCCTGCAGCTGTACCACTGTGGCATCTGATCCCGTCAGATCTTGGAAGCTAAGCAGGGTCGGGCCTGGTTAGTCCTTGGATGGGAGACCACCTGGGAATACCAGATGCTGGGAGACGGACCCAGCAACCCACTTCCCAAAATCAATCTGCCATTGAAAACCCTATGAACAGCAGAGAAGCCCTGACAATAGTGTTTCGCCTGTTGTACACAGGGTTGCTTTGAGTTGAATATCGACTAGACAGCACCTAACAACAATAATAACATGCTCCCTTGGGGACTTCAGTTTGAGCCCCCTGTCCCCGTTGATACTCTGATCCCATGAATGGACCCCTGAGCCTGCGGGTCGGGGTGTGCGCTGGCGCGTAGTGGAGCGATGAGCGGGTGGAGGAGAGGATGGCTGAGGAAAGGCCCATCGTCCACGCCCCACAGGCCGGCGCGCAGAGCAGGCACAGGCTCGTGTTTCAGAGCTGGGGTTTGAATGTGAGACGCCCCACCCCCCGCTGCCCCGGCTTGCATGCTTGCTCCCCAGTGGAGGCTCTGTTTTGGGAAGTTGTGGAACATTAGGAGGACTTCAATGGTGGAAGCAGGTCATTGGGGGCGCGCCTTTGAAGGTGATGCT
>VMDO01014204.1:17584-55503 GCA_007922755.1 Pedetes capensis | reverse complement strand
GAAAACCCTATGAGAGTCACTATGAGTCAGGTACCGCCTCAATGGCACCTAACAACAACAACAACAATACTGCTACAGTTGCTTCTGAATGATCTTTAGTAGAATTTTGCTGGTGTGCGATATTAATGATATTGTCCGATAGTTTGCACATTCAGTCGGATCCCCTTTTTTGGGAATAGGCACAAATATGGATCTCTTCCAGTCAGTTGGCCAAGTAGCTGTTTTCCAAACCTGTTGGCACAAACATGTTAACACCTCCAGTGCTGCATCTGTTTGTTGAAACATCTCTATTGGTATCCCATCAATTCCTGGAGCCTTGTGTTTTGCCACTGTTTTCAAGATAGCTTCCACTTCATCCTCTAACACCATTGGTTCCTCTTCGTATGCAACCTCTTGTAATGGTTGGTCATCTACCAATTCTTTCTTGTATAATGACTCTGTATTTTTCCCATCTTTTTTTGATGTTTCCTGCATTATTTAATATTTTCCCTGTAGAATCTTTCACTACTGCCACTCAAGGCTTGAACTTTTTCTTCACTTCCTTAAGCTTGAGAAACACTGAGTGTGTTCTTCCCTTTTGGTTTTCTGCCTCCAGCTCCTTGCACATGTCATTATAATATTTGTTTTGGTCTTCTCAAGCTGCCTTCTGAAATCTTCTGTTTAGTTCCTTAACTTCATCATATCTTCCTTTTACTTTAGCTGCTCGACGTTCAAGGGCAAGTTCTACTGTCTCTTTTGACATGTAATTTGGTCTTTTCTTTTTTTCTTGTCTTTTTAAGAACTTTTTGCTTCCTTCTTGAATGATATCTTTTATGTCATGCCACAACTCGTCTGGTCTCCTATCATTTGTGTCTAATGCATTAAACCTATTTTTGAGGTGGTCTCTGAACACAGGTGGGATATACTCAAGGTCATACCTTGGCTCTTGTATACTTGTTCTAATTTTCTTCAGCTTCAGTTTGAACTTGCCTATGAGAAGTTGATGGTCTGATCCACAGTCAGGACCTGGTCTTGTTTTGACATTTTGTATAGAGCTTTTCCATCATCTCTTTCCACATATGTAGTCAATTTGATTCCTGTATGTTCCATCTGGTGAAGTCGATGTGTATAGTCTGTTTATATTGTTGAAAAAATGCATTTGCAATGAAAAGGTCATTGGTCTGACAAAATTCTATCATTCGATCCCCAACTTTGTTTCTGTCACCAAGACCATATTTTCCAAATACTGAGTCTTCTTCTTTGTTTCCAACCTTTGCATTCCAGTCACCAGTGATTATCAGTATCTCTTGATTGCATGTTTGATCTATTTCAGATTGCAGAAGCTGATAGAAGTTTTCCCTTTCTTCATTTGTGGCCTTAGTGGTGGGTGCATAAGTTTGAATAACAGTCATATTAACTGGCCTTCCTTGTAGGCGTATGGATATTATTCTATCACTGACAACATTGTATTTCATGAAAGATCTTGAAATGTCTTTTTGGATGATGAATGCAACCCCATTTCTCTTGAGTTTATCATTCCCAGCACAGTAGACGATATGATTGTCTGACTCAAAGTGGCCTATGCCAGTCCATTTTAGCTCACTGATGCCTAGAATGTCAATGTTTATGCGATCCATTTCTCTTTTAACAATTTCTAATTTGCCTAGATTCATACTACGTACAATCCATGTTCCAATTATTAATGTATGTTTACAGTTGTTTCTCCTCATTTTGAGTCATGCCACATCAGCAAATGGAGGTCCCTGGGGTTTTACTCCATTTCTGTCATCACGGTAGACTCTACTTTGAGGAGGCAACTCTTCCGCAGTAGTCTTTTGAGTGCCTTCCAACCTGGGGGGCTCATTTTCTGGCACTATATCTGACAGTGTTTCTTTGCTATCCATAGGGTTTTCAATGGCTAGTTGTTTTGGGAATGGCTCGCCAGGTTGTACTCCCTAGTCTGTCTTAGTCTGGAAGCTCAGCTGAAAACCTGTCCACCATGGGTAACCTTGCTCATATCTGAGGTATCAGTGGCAGATCTCTCAGCCTCATCGCAACACCAAGCCCCCACAGTGCGGAAAACTGACAGATGTGTGGGGGTGCCATCCTTCAACAACTTAAAAAAAGAAAACTACAAAGTACCTCATAACTTTTTATTTTACTACCATCTCATCTCAACCCAGCAAAGATGGGCTTCTTTTCTTAAAAGAACAGATGAAAAGCTCAAAGAGATATTCTAAATCAAAACTGGTAAGTTACATTTGATTCAGAAGCCAGGTCTTCTGATTTTTAAGTTCATCATTTCTTCTAATATATCAGGCTGCTTACTGTAAAAATATTGTCAGTGTCATCTTTACAATCATTTTTTGCTAAGATATCACCCTCCAAAGTTACTGACACAGAAGTCTAGGAAAACTCACAGGTGGAATGGGAAAATCTAATCAATAGGATAAAGACATCAGTAACCCTGTTAGTAGCATCACCACTCTTCCTATTAATATCCTCCAGAAACAAGTAGACTTTAAATGACTTTTAACAGATGCCTAGCTGAATATTACTACAGATGCCAGATGCCTAGCTACTACATTGAACAAGGAAGACAGGAGAAGAGTTGATGCTTTTGAATTGTGGTGCTGGAGACGATTACTGAATATACCATGGACTGCCAAAAGAACCAACAGATCTGTCCTAGAAGAAGTGCAACCAGAGTGCTCCCTGGAAGCAAGGATGGGTAGACTGTGTCTTACATATTTTGGACATGTAGTCAGGAGGAACCAGTCCTTGGAGAGACATATCATGTTTGGGAGTGTGGCAGGTCAACGAAAAAAACAGAAAACCTTCCACCAGATGGAATGATACAGTGTCTGCAACAATGGGCTTAAACAAATAAGATTATGTGCCTGGCACAGAACTGAGGAGTGTTTCATTCTGCTGTACATAGGGTGGCTATGAGTTGGATATGTCTCAATGGCACCTAACAACAATAACAACAACAAGCTGCATTCTGACATTACCTTAAAAGAAGGGTTTTTTTTTTTTTTTTTTTTTTTTTCAATTTTATTATCAGAAAAGACATGTTGAGTAAACCTTAAACCTTGTTTATCTCCAGGTCAGTACTATGATTCACTATTCACCTCTTCTTTTTCTTAGTTTTTGAGGCAGGGTCTCACTCTGTTGGCCAGGCAGGCCATGAACTCATCCTCTTGTCTCAGTGGAGTGCTGCGATTACAGCACTGACACACCCAGGCTGATTCAGTCATCTTCTGATCTCTACCCCCAAATTTAATCCCATTTTGAAATGATTCACACAAAAGATAACTAAGTACTTAGCAAAAATTAACAATAAAAAGATGGTTAAAGGTCAAATGAAGCACTGACATATGGCAACATCTTTAGAATGCTAAGGGTTAGGTTAATCAAAGTTGACATGAAACCTCCTTTCCTTCAGAAGTATGATGAAAATTACCAATAGCAGAATTTCAGTACATTTTTAGTGCTAATGTGAACTAAAGTTGGAAAAATTTAAGGCTTCTTTAAAATGAAACATGACATAGAATGCATATATAAGATTAATAAGATCAGCATTTTGCCATTAAAGGTAGAATTAAAGTATTTAGGTATCCCTGCATCTTCTTTACAGCATCAAGACTTAATATTATGTTACTGTTCACAGAATTAGTCTCCATGTCCTAAAGCTTACTCCAAGAGTTTGAGTCATTGTCACTAATGAAATAATTCTTAAAAGCAATTAAGTTCATAGGCATTAATTTACCAAAGAAAAGATTTTACTATTTCAGGGTATTAATGTCTGGGTCAGCAAAAATCAGTGGAAAGTTTTCTTTTAAAAATGTTTACACAACAGGTTAGCCAGTAGCCATGGCACAATCTATAATCCCAGTGACTCAGAAAGCTGAGGCAGGAGGATACCAAGTTTGAACCAGAGGCAGCCCACACCATTTAGCAAGACTTTGTCTCAAAATTAAAAATTAAAAAAGGGCTTGAGATGTGGCTCACTGGTGAAGCACTTGCCTAACATGTCAAGGTCCTGGGTTCAAACCTCTAGTACTATGCTCCTCAAAAAAAATTGTAATGTTTAAGAAAAATTTCAAAACTCTGATCATAAATATTTAGACTCAATGCTATTTTTTTCTAGAGTCGTTTCTATAAAGAGTAAGATTTTAATTTAACTTTTTAAATTATATCAATTATACTTAATAAAGTATTTTCTTTTTCCTTTTGTTGAGACAGAGACTGAAGCCCAGGCTGATTTGGAATTCTGCTCTGCACTCTGAGGACCCAAGTGCAATCCCCAGCACCACAAAAGCAGGAGAGGGATGGGGCAATCTATTCCAAAAACAACCCCCAAACAATCCACTCTCAAAGCAATCCCAAAACAATCAGCCACTGAAACTCTACAAGGGTCATTATGAGTCAGACCCAACTCAACAGCACCTAAACTAACATGCAGCCCAGGCCGGCCTCAAACTTGTGATCTTCCTGCCTCTGCCTCCCAAGTGCTGAGATTATAGGGGTGTGCTACCACACCTGGCTAAAGGGAGAATTAAAAAAAAAAAAAATCTATTTAGATATCTGAACTTTCAAACTCAACTCTTTGTTTTCACAATAGTATAATTAATAAAAATAATGCTTATAGTCATACACCATAACTTTAGTCAGAATTATGCCAGATAAATTCCTATCTACTCTGCCATTAGTTACTATAAATAGCAAGATGGTATCAATATTGTTGTCAGGGTTTTCAATGGCTGATTATTTTGGAATTGTTTTCCAGAGTGGACTGCCACATCCTTCTCCCATGGTATCAATGTAGTTGTTGTTAGGTGCCATCGAGTCAGTATCCAACTCCTAGTGACCCTACATATCATAGGTGAAACACTATTGTCCGTGCTTCTCTGCTATTCCTAGGGTTTTCAATGGCTGATTGGTTTTTAGGAGTGGGTTGTTGGGTCCTTCTCCCAAGCCTACAGCACCTGGTGTTCCCAGGTGGTCTCCTATTCAAGTACTAACCAGGTCCAACCCTGCTTAGCTTCCAAGATCTGACTGGATCAGATGCCACAGGGCGTCGGACGTCAGAGTGGTGGGGCTGTAGGCTGGTACCAATATTAGATAAGAAAAATTAAATAATGTCTATATATGATTAAAATTGCCACAAGTTTAAACATCTGCTACAGATGCAGTAAATATATCTATAAACATCAATAAAACATTGAACATACTTATAACTATAAAATTTTATGTTATATTTATATGATCTGCTCCTATTTTGGTCTGTGGCACTATAATAATATCAGAAATTAAATAAAAAGATGCTATGGCTATCAGAATTAAAAACTGTAATTGTAAAAATATTCCCTACATTTTATTAGAATTTTTTTATGGGGGCAATACTAGGGGGTTGAAAACAGGACCTTATGGATGCTTTGCAAGCATTCTACCACTGATCTGTAACCCCAGACTATTTTTCACTTTCTTCTCTTGAGACAGGGTCTTGCTAAGTTATGCAAGCTGCCTCCAGCCTCCATCTTACCATCCTCTTGCCGCCAGTTCCTAGGTCACTGAAATTACAGGTGTGTACCACTACACCCAGTTTATCAGGGTACTTTTTTTTTCTTTTTTGGGGGGGTGGGGTAGATTGGGGGTTGAACCCAGGGCCTCACACCTGCATTCTTTGCAAGTGCTGGACCACTAAGCTGCACCCCCAGCACATTTTTTTCCTTTTTGAGACAGGGTGTCACTAAGTTACACAGACTACCTCTGGTCTCAAACTTGCGATCCTCCTGCCTCCGCCTCCTGAGCCGCTGGGAGGGTATCTTTAATATGAGTCATGGAAGTTTAAAAAGACTTCACATTTGTTTTAACTTATTTTATTTATTGATTGATTGACTGAGATAACATCTTGCTATGCAGCTCAGACTGTCCTGGAACCCACTATGTAGTCCAGGCTAGTCTTGAACACAGAATCCTCCTTGCCTTTACCTATTAAGTGCTGGGATTACAGGCATGTGCCACCATGCCTAGCTGACTTTGTGTTTTAAAACTGTACAAGAACTTAACAAAACTCTATTAATGCCTACTTTACAGCTTTTTTCCTCAAGTATTAAATGCAATAATATAGTTGAAACATATCGAGTATTCTCCTTGCCTCACAATAAATATTTTCTTAAAATGGTAAATTGTTCTACTTTTACATACCTTGACATAGATCACAGGGAGTGTCTGTTTGGCTCGACTATAGTGTCTGGCAACTCTGTATACTGTTTCCGGAACATAGTCCAGCACCAGGTTAAGGTAGACCTCATCTTTCTGAAATAGTTTATTTTAAAAAAAACAGATCAGAAACTGGTCTTTATATATTCAAATCTGAGTAAATTCCATATACATTCACTTATTCAGACTTTTAAAGAAAAGCTTCATGTACTTAATTACATAAAATTATTTTTAAATATAGCTATAACTGTAAAAACAAGTCTACCATACCTTATTAAAAATTCCATGATAAAACATAACCATGTCAATACTGTTAAAATTCTCAATCATATTTAAACTATTATTTTGGTTAACATGATTTTAGAAGATAATACCTATAATAAAATTTTATATTTTTTAGGTTGAGAATCAATGTCCTCATATCTATCAGGAAGAGTGGCAAATCCTAAAGAGAATATTGAATTGACAGCTAAGAATCTAGATTTTTAGCCCAAGCTCTGCTACTAATTGGTGTGTAGACGTCACTTAATCTCTCTAGGCCTTGTATTCTCCAACTATAATATGAAAAGTTGAACTAAGTACTCTTCAAAATGTCTCTACAAAAAAAATTATGCTTATCTATTAGTATGTCATTAAACAAACAATTGTATTCTAAAACAGAAACAAAAATAATAAACTATAAGTTGGGTTACCATACTCACAAACTTATTGAAGGTCACATGTTTAAATGTACATACAAATATACATCAGTAGCATAAAGATACCAACCCAAAATCAACAGAAAGAAATGAACTACAACCAAATAATTAAGAGGAACAGAACAATACCCTTACACCATTTATGTGAACAGTATCAGGTAAACTGAAGCAGAAAACAAAGTTGAGAATCACTACTGAGTGGGAAAAACTGCAAATAAATTTTTATAAGTTCCTGATTTGAAATCATCTCACCTACCAAACTCAAGTGGTGGAAATTTCAACATTTACTAAGCATTTCCTATATGTCAGTAGCTACTATAGAGGAAGTAAGTATATAGGTATTGAAGAAACATCTGAATTGAGTATGAAAAAACATTTCCAGCAGATAGAAAACTATATTCAAAATGTGAGGTCATGAAGTACAGCAGAGCTCAGGAAGCACTTTGGTGAGATACCATGTCACTGGGCCCTATCACTTTTTCACTGTCTCTCATCCTTTCAGGTTCTCTTCTGCTCCTCCCATGGCCAACTTAAATTCTATAGTCTGTCATTATTTTCACTAAAATAAGGGTAGCCAAACAATGGCAATAGCCTGCTGCCTATCTTTATAAATAAAGTTTTAATGGAAGAGAGCTACTTCTAGTCAGTTAAATATTGCCTATGGCTGTTTTTAGGATATAATGGCAGAATTGAGTAGTTGTGACAGTGACCAGATAGTCAGCAAAACCAAAAAATATTTAAGAAAAAGCTGTGTGGTTTTTCAATGACTGCTGAAATTCAGCTTTCTAAAACAGTCTATGCCTGAACTCAAACAGCTGGACATGGCTGCAAAGAAATTGTGCTGATTGGTCTCACATTGAAGTCATCATCAATAAATTCAACTGGCCCATTAATAATTATACATTTGGTTAGTCTATTCACTTTTCCATACTACTTCATTTTTCCTCTTTTCCTCTTCAGCCTCCAACACTCTCTGTCCTCAACTTCAGCCTAATGACACTGCTTGCATTACAATATGCACCTACTAGCATTTATCCCTACAAACTCTTCCCTAAATTAAATTGACTAAGCTCCTTTCTAAGGGAAACAATTCTACATGTTAAGAAAGAAAGATAAAAGAGAAGAGGGGAGAGGCAGGAAGGGGAAGGGAGAGGAAAGAAAGAGGAAAAGGAGAGGAGAAGGGAGGGGAGGGAAAACCTATTTTATTTTTCCTACTTAATGTCACTCTTCCAGAAATTCTGGGTTCAAGAGTAGATGTCAGGTAAAGAACAGGAGGCAGTTAATTCAGTTCTTACAAAAATCTCTGGGTCAAAGTAAGGAGAGAGCTGGCAGCTGGTAATTCAAAGAGAGGCAAAACCAAAGAAAAATTTATTGCTGTGCTTTTTGTTTGTATTTTTTACTTTACAAAAGAGACTCAAATTTATTTTAGACTAAGAAGATAAAGGCAGAATAAAGTTGTAAGAAAGGAAAGGAATGACTCATGAAACTCCATAACACCAGAGAGCAAACATGATACCACAAGTGGAAAACAGTACAACTAACTTCATGTGACAATCAGTCAAAACCTAGGTAGGTGGTGCATGTTTATAGTCCTAGTTATTTGAGAGGATGAGGCAGGAGGACTGCTTGAGCCCAAAAGTTACAGGCCAGCTGGGGTAAGACAGTGAGACTTTGTCTCAAAAAAAAAAACCACAACAAAAAACCCTCAGCAACAGCAACAACAACAAAAACAACAACAAAAAAACCCAAAACAACAATTAAAAAAAAAAAACAAAAAAACAGGTGCACTAAAAATTTGTATAAAATTACCTTCAGGCTATGTGTATAAGGTCTATATGAAATATAAATGAAATTCATCTATAGACTTGGATGCCATTCAAGATATTTCATTATGCATATGCAAATATTCCAAAATCTGAAAAATTCCAAAATCCAAAATACTTCTGGTCCCAAGCATTTCAGATAAGGGATACTCAACCTGTACAAGTAGAATTCAAGGAATAGTAAGTCTCAGGTATTAGAAAGATCATTAATACAGATTTCAAAGCTATCTTTTAAAATTATCACTAAGTTAAACGGGTTCTTGAGTTTATGAACTGTTTGACAAATTTATTTATGTATATTTATGTATATTTATGAATAATGTGGGGATGTGTACAGCACTGGATTATATTTGCTAAACAATCATACTAAAAAGGAAGCATACAGATTAAAGATGAATGCCAAAAAGTTCAGTGGAAGTTTCTAGATCTTAGACTACAAGCTCTGTCCTTTGAATGTCTCCCCAAGGCTCATGTGTTGAAGGTATGGTCCCTGGCTGGAGGTGCTACTGAGAGGTGGTGGAAAACTTTAGGAAATGGGGTCTAGTTGGAGGAATGAGGTTAACAAGGCGGATGCCCTTAAAGGGTACTTTTTGTCCCTGGGCTCTTCCTTGCACTCCATCTCATAACACAAAATGCATTTAGTCCATCTCCAAGAGTCACCATAGTCTTAAAGAGCTTCAGCATTGCTTGAAAGTCCAAGTCCAAAGTCTCCTCTGAGGCTCAAGGCAAACTAATAGCTGTGAGCCCCTGTAAAACCAAAAACAAGTTACATACTTGCAAAGTACAGCAGTAAATATTTCTAAGAGGAAGAACAGGAGAATACCAAGGAAGGCTCAGACCAAATACTAACCCAGGATATATTCATTCACATTCTCATATTCACTCATATTCTCCTCCCTCTCCTTCCTACCCATGATGGGGTGGCATTTCTACTATGATATTTCTGCCTTACCAGAGGCCTAAAAGCAATGGAGCCAGCTGACTACTGACTCTATGGTCTTAGAGGTTTAACCTCTAAAACCATGAGCCAAAATAAACCTTTCCAACTTTAAACTGGTATTCTCAGTATTTTGTCCCAGCAACAGAAAGATAACACTGTAAGTGACTTCATTTATTTGTTATTGTTGGGTGCTGTGTAGTTCAGTTGGACTCATAGCAACCCTCATAGAGTTTTCAATTGCTAATTGTTTAAGGATTGCATCGGGAGTGGATTGCCACGTCCTTCTCCCATTTTTACAGTACTAGGGATCAAAAAAATCAATCTGCCATTGAAAACCCTATGAATGACAGAGAAGCACTGACAATTGTGTTTCGCCTGTTGTAAGTAGTGTTGCTATGAGTCGGATGCCAACTTGACGGCACCTAACAACAACAACAGGGATCAAACTCTGGTCTTCCAAGAGTGGGGAGCAGCACGCTACCCACTGAGCTAAACCCCAGCCCAGACTTCATTTATTATTAGTTGCAAAAGCAAATACCTTCACTAACTAAGTAACAAAAGTCACACAGTAGCCATATCAGGAAATGCAGTGAGGGGCAGTGGCAGGTAAATCACTGTAAAATTTAAAGCATTCTTAAACAACAACAGAAAAGCCCAATTAATAAAATGTGCCAACAAAATAAAATACACCAGAGGATAGAGTGACAGTCAGTTTAGCAATCTCTGATTGCAACACAGCCACCAGGATTGACAGAAACCTAGGAAGAATGGCTTAAAATGGAAGACTGAGCAAGAACTTTAAGACTCTAATGGGCCGGAATGATAGACTAACCCCACAATATGAAATTTAACAAAGATAAATATAAAGCCCTATAATTAAAATCAAAGTACTAGTTTATTATGTAGAATGACAGACCAGACAGAAAGAAGATCAAACCTGACAGTAATTTGTCTGGAAATTAAATGACAGATGTAACTGAACAGAACTAAAAAAGAATCAACTTGAGTCACTGCTAATGGAAAACATACGATACAAGAGAAGTATTGTGTTCAGATAAATAAAGATAATTTTCCACTCTACTTTGTGCCGTTCAGTTCCTATTTCAAATATGGATGATATCCTTATTTAGGCAGCTTACTTTATTCATAATATTAGCAAAGCAGAAAGCATCAAAGGAAAGTTAACAAAGTCACGTCTGATATAGGTTCAATGTTCTAATTCACTACACTATGAGAAATACAGGAGCTTAAATAAATGATCTTGTTAAATTTACAAATGTTTTAATATAAATTAAACAGTCACAGGAATGATCCCTAAGGGGAAAGTGCTCAACCCTAGGAAACATTATACATAGAGAAAATGGAAGTTGGGTGTTTCCTATTACCCAGCTACCCAGGAGGTAGAGGAGGAGGATAGCATGTCCCAGGCCATAGGCAGCCTGCACAATTTAGCAAGACTCTGCTTCAAGAAATAAAAAATAAAAAAGGGGTTAGGGGTGCAGCTAGTGGTATAACACTTGCCAAGCATGCATAAGTCCCTGAATTAAACACCCCAGCACTGCAAAAAAGCAAAACAAAAACAAAACCAGTAATATTTCACATTTTCAACGTAGTTTTATTTGGTGGTTCCTGTACTGATCACTTTGTATGCTGGGAATGTTAATATTTCAAGAAAGAAGGACCAGTATTCAGCATTTTTAGCATTTGTAGTTTTCGGAAACCCATCAGGTATGCTGTCATCTTGATGAAATCTCTTTTGGATTATCAGAGTGAATTCTGAAAATTCACAGATTAGTTGTAAATTTTATTTTTTTAATTAATTAATTTTTGTGGTATTGGGGAGGTGAACCCAGGACCTCATACATTCTTCACAAGTGCTGCATATTCAGTCTCTTTTTAATTTTTTTTTTTTAGTCTCGAGACAGGGTTTTGCTAAATTACACAGGCTGCCTCTGGCCTTGAACTTGTGATCCTCCTGCCTTTGCCTCCTGGAGTGTGCTGGGTTTACAGGCTTGTGCCTGGCCAAGATTAGCTCTAAAATTTTAAAAGCTACTGTTGGGCAGTTAGATAGGTATTAGCAGGCCAAAGGAGGAGGAGATTAAAAATGGATCCCATTTTCAGCCATGATGATTCTTGAACACTAGAAGGACATTATTCTAATGATCCCACACCCTAACCCAGATTAATGTTTGCCTGAGTCTTCAGGTTACAAACACAGGCAGACCATTCCAAGGTATCCATCTATAAGGTGCCCCACCTTTTTAAAACATACCAAAAAGTCCATGAATCCACTTTATAAAACAAAGACCCCAGACTCCATACATCCTAAACTGCAAAAGATTACTAAACAACAGAAAGTTCCCTGCCACTTGGCCTGTCCAGGAAAGGTGGAGCTTAAATTCAAGCCCAGGGCTCACTTCATACTGAGTTAGTCACTGCTTTACTGTGGTTTTTTAACACAACCAGAGGGAGGACAGAGATTGCTCCTGCCCCACCTCATCTTGGAGTATATGCCTTATTTATCTATCCAAGGTGTTTTTTCCTTCTAAAAAGGAAAAAACATTTAGGATGTTCCTTCACCTCAGGAACATCCTAATGTTAGGTCATTTCATCCAAAGAACCAATGTTACCCTAGATTTATCCAAACTTCCCCAGGTGCCTCAGTTTTTCTGGGGGGTTATTCCTTAAAGGTGAACTAATTCTTTATAATAGTTTATCCTTAAGGAATAATTCTCCCAGAAAACTGAGTGGGCTGGGGTTTAGCTCAGTTGGGGTTTAGGTCAGCAGAGCTGCTCTGTGCTCTCTGAGGTCCCTTCCACTGCAAAAATGGAAAGACCAGGCAACCCACTCTCAAAATAATCTGCCATTCAAAACCCTATAAAGGTCACTATGAGTGGGACTCAACTCAGTGGCACCTAACAACAACAACATCTCTTTACAATAAACTTTGTTCGTATTCTACTCTATACTCTGTGTCTCATCTGAATTTTTTCAAATGGTAGTTCTGAATTCTTTCAAATTGCGGTCACAGGTTTGAGGTATTGCTGAGAGCTTCCTGATTATACCAGTTCCCTGGACCCATTTCTCAGAACATTAAATACAGAACACAATACCTATAGAAAATGATTTCAAATACAGATGTTAAACACAATTCACTAGAATAATGAGAAAGTATTAACCTCAAAGAGCTGTTACTAGGTTTCCAGAACAGGCTAAGGAGTCATTGGAACATGTCCTTTGGAAGGAATCTTCTATTGTACAAAGTGGATCTTATTCACAAACCTCCAAAACTTACATGATGAATAATTTAGGAAGCACTTCTCACAGTGGCTTAGTCTTCCAGTTATTACTTTTCCCACTACTCTCTGATCACTGATTAAAAACTCCTTTATGAATGCCACATCAAAGTCACACACTAAACCATTTAATTGATAAAATTTTTATGATACTAACATCAACTCAACAAAAGCAGTAATAACTCCATTCTATCTCTGGAAAATAGGTACTATTATGATGGTTTTAACCCCAGATGACTTCTGAGGTCAAGGAAACCAAACAGTTTGAGACTGCAGTTTTAATTAGAACCATGACATTATAAGATTTGGTTCTGCAAAGCAGATTATCAGAGAACTCAGAAATAAGACATTTAACACAGCATCATTGTTGTTGTTAGGTGCCATCAAGTGGGGTCCAACTCATAGCAACTCTATGTACAACAAAACGACACACTCCCCAACACTGTGCCATAGCTGGCACTATGTCAGTGCTTCTCTGCTATTCCTAGGGTTTTTGATGGGTGATTGTTTTGGGATTGTTTCAGGAGTGGGCTGCCATGTCCTTCTCCTATTTTTGTGTTGCTGGGGATTGAAGGCAGGGCCTCAGAAGAGTGCAGAGCAGTGCTCTACCAACTGAGCTAAATCCTAGCCCCAACATAGCATCATTGTTGTTGTTGTTAGGTGCCCTCGAGTCGGTATCCAATTCATAGCAACGCTACGTACAACAGGTGAAACACTATTATCAGTGCTTCTATGCTGTTCAGAGGGTTTGCAATGGCAGATTGATTTTTGGGAATGGGTTGCTGGGTCCATCTCCTAAGCCTACGACACCTGGTGTTCCCAGGTGGTCTCCCATCCAAGTACTAACCAGGCCCGACCCTGCTTAGCTTCTGAGATCTGACTGGATCAGATGCCACAGGGCTATGGCTGCAGGCACATAGCATCATGGCAGCCCAGAATTGGGTCAGGGAATTTTAGCTGGCAAAAAAACCTTCTAAAGAAGGTGTCTTTCCTCTGAAGGGTGTAGGGGGCTAGCAAGAGACAGGAATAATATGAGCAGGAAGGGTAGGGCGTATATCTCAAGGGAAAGCTTTTTGCTTTAGAAGATGGGGGAGGGAATAGAGAGGTAAGCACCCTGCATACACAAATGACTGAGCCAAGCTATCCCTGTCTCACCTCTTAAAACAAAATAAACACCAAAATTACCAAAAGTTTTTTGTTAAAACAAACAAACAAAACCCCATGAATGCACCACAAGAAAACATAGGTGTTTTGCAAACCTTGGAAGACAGAACAGCTGCAAGCTCTTAAGGAAAATAATGACAACTTGATTACATACAAATTAAAACTTTGATACTACTTTAAAAAATCATGGAAATCCAAGGAACGGGAAGGGGGAGAAAAAGCCTTCTTTGTCACTTATTTGCTGTAAGAATTAAATCAGAGTGCCCCCCAAAAAAATCATGGAAATCATATCCAAAAAACATGATAATCTGGAGGAAAAAAAATGTGCTTCTGCTACACATGACAAAGGGAACTAGGGGTTTGAACTCAGGGCCTTTTGCATACTTTGCAAGCACTGAAAACATCAATATTCAAATAGAAAAAATGGAAAGGACAATGAACAGATGGCCATGCAAATGGCCAAGAAAAATGAAGAAATATGTTCAACCTCACTCATAATTAAAGAAATGCAATAAAAAATACAATGAGCTACAACAGTTCACTATCAAATAGGAAGAGAAAATTCAATTTGAGAAAACTAAGTATCAGAAAAGCTCATTGTCTAATATGTACTACACCATGCTTCTGCTCAAAGTCCAAACTAATGCTACCTTTTGGGAAGGCAATGGGTTAATATATTCAACCAAAAGTAAAGTCATACATCTTTCAACTTGACTCAGTAATGCCATTTCTAAGAAGTCTATGAAAACTGTTATGTGTATGCATTTGCCTTTATGCATGCAAAAGACTGAAGATTTTTGAAAAGGAAAGAATTAAAAATCATCTACATGCTGTATCTTATACTGCCAGAAAATAAAAGAGATGCTAAAAAAGAAAACAGATTTCATTAAGAAGGGAATGTTAAAAAAAAAAAAAAATACAGGAGCTGACTGAAAGAGCTAAACAATAGCCAAAGCCAGAAGAATTTGATCAAATAAATACACAAGTCCATACTGGTGTAAATAAGTGATGAAATGGATTACAAAATGAGGCAGAGCCAGGGGTAGTGGCACAGACTTATCCCAGCACTCAGGAGGCTACGGTACGAAAATTATAAGTTTGAGGCTAGCTTTGACTACAAAGTGAGCTTGAGGCTTGCCTGGGCTACAGAGTGAGACCTTGTCTCAAAAAAATGAATGAATGAATGAATCAATAAGGAAGTAAATAAGTAAATAGAAGTAGAGGAGAAGAACTGTCTCTTTCCATGTCCCCCGCCCAAATCCAAAGTTTTGTATAGAAGCATAGCTCCTACTTCTTAGGTATGGTCTGTGTTGTACCAGAGGTTGACTGGGGAAGTCCGACCCACTTCTGTCCAGGTTCTTGGTATTGTCAATAAAAGAATTTACAGAGAGACACAGAAGGTCAGCAAGCAAAAGTTTAATTTAGGAAGCAAACATATTTGAGAAAGTGAAAGCATACACACTGGGGAGCCGCTCCAGCAACTTTGAGAATGAGAAGTGCTCTGGAGGTGGTGGTATTTCTTTTATTGTGGTACCTGCTGTATTTTTCCCCCAGGACTAGGGGGTTGAACGCAGGGCCTCCAGCATGGTAGGCAAGTGCTACAGCGCTGAGCTATACTCCTAGACCCTTTTTTATTTGTGTTTTTATTTTGAGACAGAGTCTCATTAAGTTGTGCAGGCTGCCTCTGGCCTCAACATGTGATCCTCCTGCTCAGCCTCTAAAGTTGCTGGAATTACAGGCAAGTATTTTGGCATCCAGCTATTTTATTATTGTTGTTAATTTCCTATTGTGCCTAACTTAAAAATTCAGCCTTCCATAGGTATACATACAGACAAACACATACAGGAAAAGGAAAAACATAGCATATATAGGGCTTGGTACTATCCGGGGGTTTGGGTATCAACAAAGGGTCTTGGAACATATTCTCCATTGATAAGGGGGAACTACAGTATATAAAATACTCTATTAATATAGAATAAAGAACAAAACTCACATAATCATCTCAATAGATGGAGAAAAAGCACCTGACAAGATCCATCACCTTTTTATCACAAAAATGCTTCAACAAGGCAGGTGCCGTGACACATGACTGCAATCTCAGCAACTCAGGAGGTTGAGGTAGAAGGGTTGCAAGTCTGAGGCCAGAAGCAGCCTGTACAACTTAGAGAGATGCTGTTTCATAAAAAAGGGGCTAAGGATGCGGCTCATTAGTAGAGCACTTGCCTAGCATATGAGGCCCTGGGCTCAACCCCCTAGCACTGAGGAAAGAAGGCAAAAAACAAAGCCTTAACAAACTGGGAATAGAAGAGAACATCCTCAACTGACAAACAACATATGTAAAAAACCCAAGGCTAACATCATACTTAAAGATGAAAAACTGACTGAATGCTTCCCCCTTAAAATTGGAAATAAGAACAAGAGTGTTTACTTTTACTTCAAATCAACATTTTCCTGTTGACTAGAGCACTGTTTAGCCACAGCAGTGGCAAGGACAAGAAATAAAAGGCCTCTGGAAGGTTACACATTGATTTTTTAAAAAGCCAATTTATCAAAAAGATATAACAATTATACACATGTGTAATTCGGAGGTAACTCATTTAAATGCTATTGTATTAATTCTTCTTCTATCAGGTGGTAATAAAAATAAGTAGTTGTTCTTCACATGGATTGTTATGTGGTTTAAATGAATTATGAAGTACAGGTGAAGGATTCACGCCAGCACCTGATATAGAGCAAATGAAATATATATATTTGCTATTATTAAACACAATAATTTGCAAAATCATAGATTAATGTTTACTAAGTGTTAATTATATGTGAGGTGCTATAAGTACTAGATAAATATTATTAGTTCTTTATAAAACTCCTACTGTACAGGAGGTAGAGGGCAGACTTACAAAGGTAAATATCTTGCCCAGAGTCACAGTGCTATGTCATGTGGAAGAACTATAATGCAAACCCAAAAATTTCTAGCTACAAGTCAATTCTTATTTTTCAGAATGGATTCTTGCCATATATGTCACCCCAACCCTTTCCTCTCCAGAGCCAGTGGAAGACAGGAATAATCAAGCATAGCATTCTTCTGCTGTATCCCAAAGTGATGGTAAAATCTTCCCCTTCTGCACACAGCCATGCATATAGTTATTATCACTGAGAAATGGCATCAATTTGCCATCCTTGCTATTTAAACAGTCTCTCACACAAGTAGAAGGGAGAATTTTTCTCTTTATTATTCATATAATCTGTGATGAACCACAAGTTATTTTTACATGAAAGATTACGTTGAGAAAACTATTTATTTAAATAAAAGTTGAAGATCCTATAAAGGCACAACATGGTTTTTGTTTTTGTTTGTTTTTTTCCAGTACTTGGGGCTGAACCCAGGGACTCGCACATATTTTACAAGTGCTCTACCACTGGGCTACACTCGCAGACCATTTTTAATTTTTTTAATCTTGAGACAGGGTTTCACTAAGTTATACAGGCTACGTCTGCCCTCAAGCCTGTCATCCTCCTGCCTCTGTCTCCCAAGTCACTGGGATTACAGAACTGACCCACCCGACCCATCCTGGTTTTTATACTATGTCCTTCCGAGTCCTAGCATTCTGTAGACTGGGCTACAACTCAGGAAACAGGAAGTCAGCTGATCCTGCACCTCAGCTTCAACAAGAATAACTTTGTTTTTTATCAGTTCTATCAGAATCCTTCATGAAATTTCATTTAAGAGAAAGATGATTTCTACTGCCAAATATTACAACATTGTAAACATGCACATATGGAATAAAATATGTAGAACAGAAGTAAAAATTCAGGAAAGTAACTATAAAGACTCCCCACCTCCAACAAAAAGGGCGTAATAAAGGCCAAAGAGAAGGGACTCTGAGAAAGAAACTGAGCCAGACTGGAATGTGTACAAAGATTTAGAGGACCAAGGATCCAAAGAAAGTGAGATAAGCAGAAAATCAATAAATGAGGGGTACAGAGACCTAGAAAAAGAGGCTGATTGAAGACCACAGCCTGCTAGGATCTGGGCCCCACAGCAGGTGGTGAGCGGTGGGTGAGTGAGCACAGTGAGCCAGCATGAAGTTTCATCCAAGCTTCATCCATATTTAAAGCTGTTCCCATCTACTCATATCCCAAAACTATCCCCTCTCCTCAGTCCATGGAAAAATTGTCTTCCACGAAACCAGTCCCTTGTGCCAAAAAGGTTGGGGACCTGTATCTTAGAGGGTTATTTTTACTGCTCTGCCCTTGACAAAACCTGGATCTCACCCAAAGGCACTGGTTTTCTTACAGCCCTCTCAAATGAAGGCTGCTCTTACCCCTCAACAAATTCAAGGGACAGAAGGCAATTCTGTCGAACTGCTGGCCTTTCACTGTCCTGGTCTCAAAAACACACCCAGCCTCTTTCCTCCCCAAATTCCACTAGGCTACACATCCTCTCTTGTCCTACCTTGTCAATGTCATTTTGCCACTTACAGTGATGCATGAAGTCATACAGATGTCTGTCTACCAGACAGGTCTCAATTATTAATTCATTGTTTCACCCTCCCAAACGCTTCTTATATATACTCAAAGGCACTACATAATGCTTCTACTAGAAAAATGCCTATTGAATACAAGACTACCACATTAAGAAATAAATCATCTTTAAGGATTTGTAAGAATTTTAGAGACATAGAGATCCCCTTCTACACAGCAGTGGAAACCTGTGCTGGGGGAATCAGAGTGTTCAACCCTAGAACAGAACCCATTTTCTCCTATGGGCAGAATTAGTTTACTATTTGCTTTCTTCAATGATGTATTAGTCTGGCCAGAAATATTTAGAAGAAGTGGAAATCAGAAGTGGGCCAAATAAATAAATAAACAAAATAATCTTTGTGGTGGCTGGAAGACTATAGGAAATCTTGAGCCTATGTTATCTTCAGAAAACTTTTTTTTTTTTTTGACAAAGAAGGTTCATTATTTTCAGCAATATCTCCTCTTTTCCTCACCCCACAATCTTTACTTTTTAATAGAGCTACCTAAATAAGATGTTTCCCCTTCCCTTGCTTTGGAAAAATTATAGTACTCAAGAAAAAGTTGTGAGATGTATTAGAAAGTATATATATTTTTTCCTTATAGAAAAAGGTTCACTGTCCTTGTCAACCTCTGTTAAGGACTTCTTTGTATCTGTAAGAATGTTTAAGATAAATAGGAAGCTGTGAGCAGCAGCAAGTAGGAAATTATTCTCTAAGGTACTCACATAATAGCCAGTCACCTATTACCACTAGAGCAAGATTAGCTCAGTGTTAAGGGCTAACTATGATGTAGGCTTGTCACCAAACCAAAACTGGTCAGTAAGCTATTAGGTACCTTGCGATCAAAGGTTTGATTTTCCTCCTTCTCTGAACTTCGACAGAAGTTAGATAATATTTGTAAAACATGAAAATAGCCTGGCATATAGACAATGCTATATAAATTAAGCAATCAGGAGAAAATATTTAGAGACTTTGTAAGGAGACTTTGGCAAATAAATCTATATGTAATTTAGAGACTCAAAAAACAAATAATTCTGACTTTTTTTTCCTCCCTCGGGTATTAGGATGTCTAGCATCCAATAACAAAAAGCCACAAGGATCCAAAATTCCATTATAAGAGTGCTGTGAACATCACAGATGCTCATAATCTTATTTGGGAAGGCTCAGGAAAAAGTAAAGATATGCCAAAATAGAGAAGATTAGAAACAATAATATGCACTTTGCTAGGTTACAAGGAAAAAAAAATAAAAGCCATGAACCAAGTAACTGAAATTAGAAATAAGAGTTCTAATATAAGCAGAGGCATCATTTAAAATTAAAAACAAAAAACAACCAAGAAGCAAGTGTTAATAAGGAACCAATTTGTTAATTATGGTGTTGAAACATATGATCTATGATACCAATAATTTCATCTATAGACATGGACATCAAAATCTCACATGAAATATGTAGCTATCTTTTCATATTACAGGTTTTGTTGTGGTGAAAAAAGAATGCCTAAGAAAATCTAAGTAAAACTTATTGGAAAATGATTAAAAACTGTTACACTAGAAAACAATTACATGAAGTCAAAAGAACACAGGCTAGTAATCAAGAGGCATTATGGATTTAAGAACATTAGATAGCAGATACATGAAATCTGAATTCTAAAATGTCAAGTAAACTTACTTGAAGTCATATTAATCCCCCCCATCACCAAAAATAATTTTTTTCAAGTGTCTTGGTTGTCATTTGCTCTGCCCTCTACCCTAAAGCAGTAAAGAAAAAACATAAGGGAAGACTGAAACTAGGGAGAAGGGACAGTGAGTGCCAGATAGAAGAAAAGGGCCAAGATAAAGCAAAAGACACTAGGTTCCTTTGCTTCTAGCTCCAATGAGTACAAAGACCTCAGTTACTAAATCTTTTAAAGAGAAAGAACAAGAATAGGAGACAAGGTAGGTGGATGTTCACAGCAGAAAGTCTCAGCTACCCTTTACTTTCACAGAATTAAATGTGATCAGAAATAGTGACCACTTATAATGAGTTCTGTAATCTATACCCTTTCCACTGTTTTCCCTGGCCAAAGACAGATTCAACTTACTTCCTAATGTTTAACCCTCATTCTATTCCTATCAAAATCCTACTTCCTTTTCTCCTCTAATTAACTTCCACTTAACAATATGACTTTTTTTTTGGGTGGGAGGAGAGTGAGGTCGGTATTGGAGGTTGAACCCAGGGCCTTGCACTTGCATGCTCTGCAAGTGCTGGACCACTGAGATGCACCCTCAACCCATTTTTTTACTTTTTGAGACAGGGTCTAGCTAAGTTACGCAGACTGCTTCTGGTCTCGAACTTGCAATCCTCCTGCCTCCGCCTCCCCAGCTGCTGAGATTACAGGCATGCACCACCGCTAAATGACATATTTTTTCTTCCTTCAATAAATAGATGGAACACTAGAGGGTTCCATAAGCACAAAAAGAATGCAAAAGTACTAATAAAAGACAGAGTTGCTTGAGAACCAAAGACAGACTTTCTTTAATCAAAAGAAGAAAATGCATTTCTTCTTTTTATAAACAGAATCTTACTATATAGCCCAGGCTGACCTCAAACTCAAGATCCTCCTGCCTTATTTTCCCAACTACTGGGATTACAGGCATGTGCCACCATACCCAGCTAAGAAAATCCTTAAACTCATTCTCTTCTCAGTAACATTTTCCTTACATAATTAATGATATTCAAAGACTACATTGGGCTCAGATTCACTGGAGCTTGTGCTCTGCATTGCTCCATTCAATTAGCAAAACTAATTATTGGAAATTGGGGAGGTTATTTCTAGAAGAATAATGAATTTACCACACTATTCTGAACATACATTCAATTAGACCTACCTTCTCACCACTTGAGTAGAAGAAATAACGCAATCGGACTATGTTACAGTGATCAAGCTTTCTCATGATCTGGAGCTCTCGGTTCTAAAAAAGAAACACATGAAAATATGTTTTAAAGAGTAACAGTAATCATAATGACTAAGATGTTTCTAAAATAACATTAAACATTATAAACAGCAGGCTATGGATATGCTATTAAAAAGTATGGTGAAACAGGCATAGTGCCACAGGCCTATAATCCTAGCATTTGAGAGGCTGAAGCAGGAGGATCATGAGTTCTAGGTCAGTTTGGGCTGCATACCAAGGACCTGTCTCAGAAAAGTATGGTCTATAGACCTGTGCTGATCTGTAAACTACCTGTTATAAGTCCATGAAGTATTTGTTACTGTTCAGAAAAAAAAAAAGAAAAAAGAAAGAAATATAGAAATTAAGAGAGTTCAAAATCTTTTATAGCAATTTGACAGAATAATTTTGTATCTATGACTCTGATCATAAGAACCTGGACTTACATTTCTATATTTTTAAAAATTTTGCTTTTCTAGTAATTCATTTGTATACGATTTTGCAAAAATGTCAGCGTGGCAACTGGAAATGACAAAAACTGGTAATTTACCACCAGTAACTGAAGAGGTACCGGTCAACAGTTCGGAAGAAATATCTGAAATGAGATGTTAGTAAAAATTTTTTATTTCAGTACTGGGGAATTAAACCCAGGGCCTTGCCCATGCTAGGCAAGTACTCTACCACACACCTACATTTCCAGTTCTTTTCTATTTTTCATTTTTGACTCAGTCTGGCTAAGTTATGCAAGCTGCCTGTGGTCTTGAATTTGCAATCCTCCTTCCTCAGCCTCCCAAGTAAATGGGATTACGGGTGTGTGCCAAGGTACCCAGTTTTAGTATAATTTTTTGTAACAATAATAAAAAAAATCAAAATTCTCAACAGACAAATGAGACTGGGGTCAAGGAAAGCTACTGCTTTTATAGGATACTGTGAAAAAAATGAGGAGTAAACTCCATAGAAAGGGTTCAGCTGCCAAGTTTTAGAAAAAGTTAAAATATGGCATGTTCTAAATTGCACAGTCCTGATGGATTCATAGACCACGTGGTTTTCCCTTTAGGAAATTTCAAAGTTATTCTCATTCTTCCTGAAAAGAAAATGCTCAATAATATGATTTCTTACCTTCATATTATTATCCCATAGTAAAAGTAAATACAAGGCATGACCAAAAGATACAGTGAATGTTAAAATTCTTTAAAAAATTATTACAGTAAAAGACATATGCCATTAAACTTCCTCAAAATACTCCTCTTAGCTTCTAACACACTTATCCCATCATTGTTGTGAATTTTGGAAGCAGTTCTGGAAGTCCTCTTTCATCAGTGACTTTAGTTGTGCTCTTGTGCCTACCCTGATGTCCTGAATCAATTCAAAACTTCTACCTTTCACGGTCATTTTGACTCTGGGGAAGAGCAAGAAGTCAAACGATACCAGATCCAGTGAATAAGGTGGATAAGGACAGACTATCATGTTTTTGTTGTTGCTGTTAGGTGCCATCAAGTCGGGTCAAACTCATGTCAACCCTGTGTACAATAGAACAAAAACTTCCCCGACACTGTGCCATGCCCAGCTCTCTGTCAGTGCTTCTCTGCTATTTATAGGGTTTTCAATTCCAGATTGTATCGGGAGTGGATTACCAGGTTCTTCTCCCTAGCCTGCAGCACCTGGTATTCCCAGGAGGTCTCCCATCCAAGGACTAACCAAGCTGACCCTGCTTAGCTTCCCAGATCAGGTGGGATCATATGCTAGGGTGCTGTGGCTTTTATTTGACAGAAACTCCTGGACCATAAGTGATGTGTGACAAGTAGTATTGTCATGATGGAGGACAAAACTAAAGACATTCACAAAAAAGGACTTCGAGAACTGCTTCAAAAAGTGCCAAAATAGATGGAGTAAATGTGTTTGAAGCCAGGGTGAATATTTTAAAGGAGATTAATGACAATGTTTCTTTTACTGTAACATATACATTTTAAACACTATATTTTCTGATCACATATCACATATTATGTATTAACAAAGATATATCCAAATACCAAAATATCAGCTACATAGCCAGAAATAATTTTTTTGGTTAATAAAAAGATTCAGAAAGACTTCTGGTTTAAGACGGCAGATTGAAGGCATGCTCTGAATGACATGGTAATACAAAGTAGTTAAAATAGGAAGGAATGGAGTCTTTTCCATAGAAAGAAAGCCTGGAGAAGCACAGAAACCACAAAGGAGACTGTTGGTTGGCAGAACCAGGTTAAACAGCAAGAACAACTCATCAGGACCATCTTTAATTGCAGCTTCTGGTAGGAAAGGGGAAATGAAGTCCTCACCCAAAGAGATAAACCAGACAGCCCTGGCCATCAGATTGGCAGTCCACAGGATAAGCCCACAGTCCTTGAAGCCCTTGAACTCTTCCACGGACTTGCTTAGACAGCGGCTCTCCCTGTCTAAGGAATTCAACACTGGATAAGTGATTCTCTTTCCCATGCTCCACATCTCAGAGGGCTTTTAACTGATGTCATCTTGAGAAGGAAACTATTGTGTGAAACTGAGCTACCCAGGGGGGCTGAAAACAAAGAATTATCACCCTTGGAGATTCTAGGAGTGACCTGCCACAGCCCCAGTGTGTTCCACACTTACAGCAAGCAGTTGCAGTTAATAGAGATAGGACGCTGACATGCTGAGAGGTGCAGCCAGCAAGAGACTTGGAAGCAAGCCCCACCCACTCAGGAGAGGAGACTATTTCATCTCCTAAGGGGAACAACAGAGACAGTCAGCTCTGAGTCACCTCCTCTACCTATCAGACTTCAACATTAGAGGCCACAGAAAGAAGCATCTCCAGTACTTTTTTCTCCTCTTCTTTTTTTAATGTGTGTGTGTGGGGGGGGGTGTAAGGGGGGATTTTTATTTTTTGCCTTCCTGTTGTACGATGGCAACTGCAATCACATGGTGTAGTATCCCCAGCTTTTTTCCTATTTTTGATGGGAGATAGGATCACATTGAATTGCACAGGCTGCCTCTGGCCTGGGGCTTAAGATCCTCTAGCCTCAGGCCCCAGAGACACTGGAGTTTTAGGGGGAACATTTGGTGTCTGCCTCTTTTGTTGTTTTGTTTTGGTTTTTCCTTTTGTTCTATATTTACAATCTTTCCATTGTTAATTTTCATTTCCTCAATCCCTTTATTTTCTAATGTAATTTCTTTTTTCTTCTTTAATTTTTCTACCTTTTTTAGCCTCCCTGCTTTTTCTGTATTCCTCTCTTTTTATTGTTGTTGTTGTTGTTGTTGTTAGGTGCCGTAGAGTCGGTATCCGACTCATAGCGACCCTCTGTACAACAGGGGAAACACTATTGTCAGTGCTTCTCTGCTGTTCATAGGGTTTTCAATGGCAGACTGATTTTTGGGAGGGGATTGCCAGGTCCTTCTCCCATCTTTTTATTTAATATACTTTAAATATTTTAGGCTCACTACTACTTATTGCTCTATTTATGTTTACATAATTCTGTTCATGTTTCATGTTCTTCATTGTGCAATCATTTTTTTTTATCTTTAGCTCATTTCCCTCCCTCTTTCTAACATTCATTTCCTTTCTAGACTGCCTTTTTCTTTTCTTTTATTTCACCCTTGAGGCATCCTCCTCTCACTCCTTCATATTCCAGGTTGTTGTTGTTGTTGTTTTGTTGTTGTTAGGTGCCGAGTCGGTATCTGACTCATAGCGACCCTCATAGGGTTTTCAATGGCAGACTGTTTTGGGATTGCCTTGGGAGTGGATTGCCAGGCCCTTCTCCCATCATATTCCAGGTAAATACTATTTATTCTTTTAACCTCATAGATGACTCAATATAATTATAGCCATTCTCTGTTATATGGGCATTGGTGGTATAGCAGTTGGCATTATGTGATTTTAAATGTATTTCTATATGTGGTTTATTCAGGTATTGTAACAGTTATAGTGGTTTGTCTTCCTCTCTGGGACTGACACTGGAGCATGTGATCTCAAGAAAAAAACATTCACTAATAAGACCCCCAAATAAAACAGGAAATGATATCCACCACTTTAGATGCATAAATCACAAATGAGAAACATGAAAAAACAAGGCAACACATCTCCTCCAACAGACCATAATTCCTGAATCCAAAGATACTGAACCAGTGGAAATGTCAGACAAATAATTTAAAAGTTTACTTGTAAAAATGATCAATGATTTAGAAGAAGAAATAAATGAACTAAGCAAATAAATACACAAGCAAATAAATGAACTAAGAAAATCAATACAGAATTTAGGCCAGAAAGCCAACAGTGTTGAAGACAAAGTCAGTAAGGAAATTGAGGTTTTGAAGAAAAGAAAACCAAACAGAAATATTGGAAATGAAGAACTCATTAATCCCAATAAAAAACACAGTAGACTAGATGAAGCAGAAGATAGACTATCAGAGATGAAAGATAAAGATAAGGAAATACTACAATCAGATATCAGCAAAGAAAAAAATTAAAAGAACATGACCACAATTTTCAAGAACTTTGGGACAGATTGGTCCAGATACAATAATAGTGGGTGAGTTCAATACTCTACTCTCATCAATAGGTAGAACATCCAGACGAAAAAAATCAACAAATAAACTTCAGAGTTAAATATCACAATATGGTGACTTATCAGACATTGAAGCATATTCTACCCAAAATGTACAGAATATACATTCCTCTTGGCAGCCCATGGAACTTTCTCTAAAACAGACTGCATTTTAGGCCATAAGTCACGTCTTAATACATACAGAAAAATCAAAATAATTTCATGTATCTTTTCAGACCACAATGGAATAAAATTAGAAATGAACACCAAGAGAAATTACAGAAACTATACAAATATATGGAGAATAAACAATATATTCTTCAATGATCAAAGGGTACTTAAGGAAATCACAGAGGAAATTCTTAGAATCAAAGGAAAAGGAAAATCCAACCTACCAGAACCTCTGGGATACAGCAAAGGTGTTTTTAAGAGGAAAGTTTATAGTTATGAGTGCCTACATTAAAAAATCAGACCACGCCCAAACAAACAACTTAATGATGCATCTCAAGCTCTTAGAAAAAGAACACAAAGAAACCAAAGTCAGAAGATGGAAAATTAAAAATTAAAAATCGGAGTAGAAATTAATGAAATGTAAACTAAAATAACAATAAAATGAATGAAACAAAAAGCTTGTTCTTTGAAAAAACAAACAAGATTGGTAAACCCTTAGCCAAATTAACCAATGAAAGGCCAGAGAAGACTCAAAATAAGAAAATTAGAGATGAAAAGGGAATATTACAACAGAACAAATGAAATCCATAGAATCATCAGGAAATTCTTTGAAAAGTTATAGTCCAAAAATATTGGAAAACTTAGATGAGATGGATAAGTTCCTAGACACATATGACCTGCCAAAATTAAGTCAAGGGGACATAAAGAACTTAAACAGACCTATAATGAGCAGCGAGATTGAAGCAATAATGGTCACCCAACAAAGCAAAAGCCCAGGATGGGATGGATTCACTGCTGAATTTTATAACACCTTAAAGAAGAGTTAACATCAATGCTTCTCAAGCTATTCCATAAAATACAAATTGAAGTAACATTACCACTCTCATTCTATGAAGTCAGTATTACCTTGATACCAAAACCAAATAAAGAGATGTCAAAAAAAGAAAACTACAGATCAGTTTCCATGATGAACCTAGATGCCAAAATCCTTAATAAAATACATGTAAATCAATTTCATCAACATATTAAAAAGATCATACACTATGATCAAGTTGCTTTTATTCCAGAGATGCAAGGATGGTCAATATATACAAGACACTCCCTGACACTGTGTCATGACGGGCACTATGTCAGTGCTTCTCTGTTACTCATAGGGTTTTCAATGGCTGATTGTTTCAGAAGTGGGTTTCCATATCCTTCCATTTTTGCATGCTGGGGATCGAACCTAAGGACTCAGAGAACACACAGAAGCCAACTAAGCTAAACCCAGCCCAAGCAAGGGTGTTTGCTGTTGTTGTTAGGTGCCGCTGAGGCAGTGTCAGACTTATGGCATAGGCATAGGCAACCCTATGTACAACAGACGCACACTATTATCATGCTTCTCTGCTATTCATAGGGTTTTCAATGGCTGATTGTTTTTTTTGGACGTGGGTTGCCAGGTCCTTCTCCCAAACCTACAGCACGTGGTATTCCTTGGCAGTCTCCCATCCAAGTACTAACCAGGACTGACTCTGCTTAGCTTCCAAGATCTGATGGGATCAGATGCCACAGTGGTATGGCTGCAGGGTAAGCAAAGATGAGGACCTAAATACTCATCTATGTTTACTCTTCTGTTCATACTCCATTCTTTCAGAAAAGATGCTTATTAAATTTCTTCATTTTAAAATTCCCTAGGGCTGGAAGTATAGTTCAGCTGGAAAGCACTTTCCCAGCATGAGCAAGATCCCAGTTTCCATCCCCAGTACTACAAAAATATAAAATTCCCTAAAAGATCCAAAATGTAAATTTCATAGAACAAAATTTGTAAGTATTAGTCAAGCCAATGTTCAAAGTTGCATGCCTGAGATGCATTTAAATACACAAGTATTCCAATCCTAGCCATTTTTACTGATTTATTCTCTATTATGTGACTAGTGGCATACCAACTGCAGCTGTACCACTGTGGTGTCTGATCCCATCAGATCTCAGATGCTAAACAGGGTCGGGTCTGGTTAGTACTTGGATGGAAGACTGCCTGGGAACATCAGGTACTGTGGGCTTGGGAGTAGGACCCAGCAACCCACTCCCAAAACACTATCTGCCATTGAAAACCCTATGAATAGCACTAACAATACTGCCTTGTCTGTGTAGCTGTGAGTCAGATACAAACTCCACGGCATCAAACAAGTGGCATACCAATTCTATAGGAAATACTGCTATTCTATAAACAGAGTATACTTATTCTGTGTCCAGCACTGTTCAATATTAAGTATATAGCAATTAACAAGACTAACAAAGGTCCTACGCTCATGAAACTTACAGTCTATATATTTTCATTCAATCAGAGTACAACAATAGGACATAATAGAGAGAAAAGGCTATACTTCAGGTCAAGAAGTCAGAGAAGGCCTTATAAAGGAGATACCATCTTTCCATAAACCTGAATGATATGAAAGGGAGAACCATTTGAAGATCCAAAGGAAGAATACTGCAGTCACAGGGGACTCCAACTGTAAATTTCTAGAGATAGGCTTGGCATATTCAAGAAATATATGGTAACATCATCCCATCATTCTCATTAAAGTGAGAAAGGTAGAAGATAAATTCAGAGAGGTAAGCAGGGGAAATAGTGTACAAACCCTCACTAGTATGGTAAGAAACTGAATTTCACTGCATACATGAAGAGAAGTCAATAGAGGTTCTGAAAAGGAAAGTGACATGACCTAATTTACCTTTTCAAAAGTTGTTGTTGTGAGCTGCCTCAAAGTAGGGTCTGACTCATAGCCACTATGTACAACAAAACACTCCTTGACCCTGTGTCAGGCCCATGACCTTTTTTATCTTTAAGCCCACTGAGCATCCGAAAAACTGAAGAGAGTTAAGTTTAAAGGAGAAACTAGACAAAGACTTCTGTTTTCCATCTATTAAATTTAAAACTCTACTAGACAGCCAAGCCAGGTTCAGGGTGGAAACTGGGGCTAGAAACATATATCTGGGGAGTCATCTGCATAGAAAAGATTTTTAAAGCAAGGACCTGATGGTAACACCTAGGGAAGAAGTTCCCTAGTGGGGAAAAATCATGGAATGGAAAGGAGTGGATAGGGTATAGTAGTTTACTTAATGAAGTAGAAGGAGAGAGAAGAATGTTATCTTTTAAGACAGGAGTTTTCAAAAAATAAAAATAAAAACTGAGTGACATTTATGTCAGAAGCTAGTGAACGATTAAGATAAAAACTAACAACTTGAATCAGGTACAGCAGCACACATCTAAAATCCCAGAACTCTAGGAAGCTGAGGCAGAATTCCAAGGTTGAGGCCACCATGGGCTATATAGTGAGTTCCAGGCCAGACTGAGCTATACAGTGAGAGACTGTCTCAGAAAACCAAGGAGGAAAAAGAAAGAAAAAGATAAGAGAACTGAAAATACGGCAAATGCAAGGTTTGAGTTTCAGTACAACTGTGGCAAAAAAGCCCATTGAGATTGAATTAAAGTGGGCGTAGAAGTACAGGGCAGTAAGAGATCACAAAGTTTTAAAGAAGGGTGATTTCTACCTATAGAAGAATAAGGAGATCAGGAAATCCGCCCCCTCATACCTATAAAACTGGAGTATATTATAGAAAACAACCACTTCAGAACTCTAGCAATTGATCAGAAGAAACAACAAATTGATGACCAATTATTCATGAAAAACTACAAGAAACCACAGTTAGGACAGTGGAGTAAAGTGGCCTTCTTGCCAGGAGATGCTATCATTCTCCCACTACCCCCTAATTCAATTATTAAGGTTATTTTACCAGGGCAACGTTGGCCATGAAAACCAGGAATTTTGCTTCCAGAGAGGCTATCATTTAGGACAAAGATGTCCAGCAGCAAAGGCAGTAAAAATAAACTTGAAAGGAAACTAAGCAGAAAAGCATACATTTCTGCTACACTAAGACTGACGCTTTGGCTGAGGAAAATGACAGACTGGAAGGATATCCAGAAATTTAACAGAGAGATTCTAGAAATGAGAGAGGCCTAAGCTCCCTACTCATCCCTGGCTGAGAGGCACTGCACACATGCAAGGGAGACACAAGGGGGCCTCAGAGAAGAGTGAGCTAAGGCCAAGCTGAAAACTAATTTTTGAATGTATTCTCTAACTCACATACAGAATAAGCACCCCAAAAGGATGGAAGCCTTATAAACTCAAAATATTTAAACATAATCTCTAACAAGTAACTGGCTAATCAATAGGCAATGCAAAGAGCCATCCCAAGAAAGCCAGGCTAAAAACTAGAAGAACTGAAATTTTTGACACAGAATTCAAGGGCTTTTCACTGTTGTAGAGAAAGATTCTATAGATAACAACCAAGGAAATCAACAAATACAAAATAAAATACCCCAAAACAATCAATTTCAGAAGGTTTAAAAGAATCAGAATCCAGAGCTGCTATATTATGTAAAATGTTCAATTTTTAAAAATTATGAAGCCAGGCGTGGTGGCCTACACCTGTAATCCCAGCACTTGGGAAACTGAGGCAGGAGGAATGACACAAGTCTGAAGCCGGCCTGGTCCATATGGCAAGTTCCAGGCCAGACTATACTACACAGAGAAACCTTGTCTCAAAAAAAAAAAAAAAAAAAAAAAAAAGGAAAGAAAAGAAAAGAAAAAAAAATTGTGAGGCATGCAAACAAGAGGAAAAGTTGACCTACATTCATGATTTTTTTTTTTTTTTAAGTATTCAACAGAAACTGAATCTGGGTAGACACAGCTGTTGCATTTAGCAAAGAACACAAAGCTACTATAGTTAGGTTCAAAGGATTAAAAGAAACCATATTTTATTTATTTTTCCTTTTTTTTAGTTATTTTATTTTTCTTATTTTCTTAAGAAACTATATTTTAAAAATTAATGGAAGATGATGACAATTATACAAATGGGAATTTCAATAAAGAAATGCTAATTTTAAAAGCATGTTGTTGTTAGGTGCTGTGTAGTCTTAATAAAAGTTGGAAATTGTTGTTAGGTGCCATGGAGTTGGGTGTGACTGACTTACAGCGACCCAACGTACATCAGAACAAAATATTTCCCGACACTGTGCCATGTCTGGCACTTTTGGCAGTGCATCTCTGCTATTCACAGGGTTTTTGATGGCCAGTTGTTTTGAGAGTGAGCTGGCAGGTCTTTCGCCCAAGCCTACAGCACCCAGTGTTCCGAGGCAGTCTCCCATCCAAGTACTAACCAGGCCTGACCCTGCTTAGTTTCTGAGATCAGACAGGATCTGACACCAGGGTGGTAACGCTATAGATTCATAGTTGGAAAGTATAACAAAAATCCAAGATTTACCAAGAGTTCAAGAAAATATTTTGAGATGGCATTAAAAAAATCAGTAAACTTGAAAATAGGAAAATAAAAATTATCCAAAAGGAAGAATAAAGAGAAAAAAGACTGCAGGAAAATGAACAGCACCTCAGAAGCCTTTATACATATACTGCTGTGGGTGGTGTTATCTCTGGGGTAAAAGAAGTATTAGGAAAAAGATGAAAAGGAGAAATAAGAGAAAAAAATGAAAAAATGATGACTGAAGTTTTTGTAAATTTGATTAAAAAAACACTAACAAACTATGAAGGTCAATAAATTCCATATATAAACACAAAGGTCCATTCCTAGATATGTTAAACTAAAACAGTCTAAATCCAGAAAGAAAAAATCCTGAGAGCAGAAACACTGAAATGACTTATTACACATATGGAGAAACAATACAATTAATGGCTGGCTATAATCATCAAAAAAAAAAAGGAAGCCAGAAGGCAATTTAAAAACCAAAAACAAAAGTCCAAAAATGCTGGGTGCAGCAGTACACACCTGTCATCCTAGTGCAGAGGTAGGAAGATCACAAGTTTGAAGCCAGAGGCCTCAAGATAAAAAAAAACATAAAAAGGGGGTGGGGGTAGAGGCCAGTGGTAGAGCCTTTGCAAAGGCCTCTAGGGTCAGCATCCCAGTACCAAAAAATACACCCAAAACAGACACACAAAACCAAAAACAAACCCCTTGAAGTCTGAAGGAAAAAACAAAAATCTGTCAACCAAGAAGGCTATTTATAACAAAACTATTCTTTAAACATGAAAGGAAATATGAAGACATTCTGAAAAAGACAAAAGCAAAACAATGTTAGAGAATATTCTAAAGTGGAAGACCTGTCTTATAAAAATACTACAAGTAATATTTGGTCTTTGACCAAGTAAATTCTCTGTTCTGCAATTGCTTCTATGTTCCAACTTGCTGTAAACCAGTATTTTCCAAAGTATTGGTCCTGGCCAGTCTGCACTGAGAAAGGAGGAAGGAAGGAAAACAGAATAGAACTTAACACAGTTTTTCAAGAAACTTGTTTTGTTTCAACATTTCTGTATGCATAGAGCTGCAATGCACAATTTGTCTTAACATAGATCCACATTTAAAAATCTGAAATCTGGCTGGGGTTATAGCTCTGCGGGTAAGACAAATATTTAGCATTAGCAAGGGTGTGTGTTCAATCCTCAATCCCCACCCCCAAATCTGAATTCCATTGTCCATAGAACCAATGACCCATGTATAAAAGCAATTTTTTCAATATAGAGAAGACAACAAAATACATGTAAATTAGATTCTTACCAATCATTCCCATCTTACTTAAAGAACAAAATGACTACAGAAGATAGAATAAACATTATAGCAATATATGAAAATCTTAAGGACATATTTAAAGAAAAATTAGTTTTTTCATTTTAACCAACAAACCATTAAAATATATCCATCTCTCAAGTATACTGTTATGGTTTGGATATGAAATATTCCCCAAAAGGCTCATGTGTTGAAGACTCTGTCCTCAGCTTTGTTGTTGTTGTTGTTAGGTGCCGTCGAGTCGGTATCTGACTCATAGCGACCCTCTGTACAACAGGGGAAACACTATTGTCAGTGCTTCTCTGTTGTTCATAGGGTTTTCAGTGGCAGATTGACTTTTGGGAGGGGGTTGCCAGGTCCTTCTCCCAAGCCTACAGCTTCTGGTGTTCCCAGGTGGTCTCCCATCCAGGTACTAACCAGGCCCGACCCTGCTTAGCTTCCGAGATCTGATGGGATTGGATGTCACAGGGCTACAGCTGCAGGCCTGTCCTCAGCTAGCAGACCCATTCATTGAGAAGTGACTGGATCCTGAGATCTCTGATGTGGCCAATGGATTAGCCCCTTGATGGATTCATAATATGATGACATTAGTAAGAGGCAGAGCCTAGTTGTAGGAAGTAGGTCACTGGGGGCATGCCCTGGACTGAAAAGAAATCCCTTGTCCCCAGCCCCTTCCTGTCTCTCTCTGCTGCCTAGAGGCCACGAGGTGAGCAGCTCTGCTCTACCATACCATTCTGTCATGATGCTCTTACCTCACCAGAGACCCCGAACCAGTGGAGGCAGCTGACCATAGACTAAAGCCTCTGAAACCCTGAACTAAAATGAATCATTCCTCCTTTTGCATTATGTTAGGTATTTTGTCACAGTAACAGAAACTGACTAATACACAGACAGCACAGAGGCTTCTGTTCATTTTTATATCATCTACCTCCTCATACTTTAAAAAAAAGAAGAAAAACTTCTGGGAGCTAGAAGAAAAATTTCTGGAAGCTAGAAGAATGGAGTCCAGACTCAACGGATTCCCAGAAGGGTACTTAATGTACCATTATGTAAAATTTAATAAAGGAAAAGTGAACTTTTAGGTGAAGAAACAATCAGCAAGCTTCATACTGTGGGTGTATGGTAGGCAGCATCTGACTGTCAGTCATCTTTTTTTTCTTTCCCAAAGTTAATTCTATGGGGAGATCTCTTGCTCCACGACAGAAAGCTCCATTTTCGAAAATCTAGTAAAATAGGATTCACTTCAAAGGTTTTGCTTTAAAGAATACTTTCCAAAAATACATTTTCTGCAAAAAATGAAGGCTATCCAAAGCTCTATTTTCCATTCTTTGTAATCACACTAGGACTAAAACATTGTTTGAATCATGTTCAAATCTTTGATTTCACAGTAAATTCAGATATCCCAAAAGACACTACAGTTGACTAGAAAAATCATCTCAAAATTATTCTGTATGAACAACAAATATTTTAAAGCCAACTGTTTCAGAACCAGGGCTCTAAGTATGTGAAAAAGCAAAGTCCTCAGAGGTTCCATATTCTAATAGGTAAGCAAACCAATAATTACACATAGTGTGACTGTCTAGCTCCCTCAGAAAGTGCTTTAGGTAAGTGTGTCAAGAGAAAACAAAAATGTGCTTATTACTTTGTAAAATTCTGCAAAGGGTTCAGGTGGAATCAATACAAGGCTGCAACGTTTAAATATTACAAGGCAACAGAACTGCTGGTGTGCAGGGCATGATGGTACATACTTGTAATCCTAGCAATCGAGAGGCTGTAGCAGCAAGACCCATTATGAGTTTGAGGCTGGCCTCCTACACAGAGATACCCTGTCTCAGGAAACAAAACATAATACCCAAGAATACCAAAAAACAAAAACTAAAAATAGAACTGCTGGTGTTTTCTAAGTAAAAGATTTATTTTGAGAAGATCACTGGCTATGAAAAAGGATTACTAAAGGGATGATAAGGAAACGAAACTAAGACTGCACTGATGTAGAAACAGTGAAAAGGCAACAAAGAAAACAGATCTGAGAGGCACAATCAACTGTTATTTGATCACTTATTGCTATTGAATTGGTAACTGGAAGGGGTAGTCAATTACCAGGCTTCTTACTTGTTACTATTAACACAGCAGTAGGGTCCACTGGCTTAGGAAGCTGTTTGGGAAGAAGGAGGAAATGAATTCAGCTTGGGATATGTTCCATTTGAAATGACTGAGGAACACTAAGTTGAAAGGGCTAAAAAGAAACCTGAATATATTCATCTTATCCTTTAGTCAGAGACTCGGAACTATCTAAAATTGCCTATAAAATAAGGAAAAGAGCCAGACTTGGCAAGATTCCCATGCAGCAATAAAGCCTATATAGAATACCAGAAAGAAACTGTTCAGAAAGTAGAACCTGGACAGTGATGTCACATAAGCCCCAAAAATGGTAAGATATTCAAGGAAGAGTTCTGGGAATTCTTACACTTAAACAGGGGAAAAGGAATCAAAACAAGAGATGGAGAATGAACATAGTTTTAATAGAAGAGCCACAAAAACAATACTCCAGAACAAGCATGTGCAACCTGTAGCCCACGAACCATGTGCAGCCCAGAAGAGCTAGTAGTAATGCAGCCCCACAAAATCTTTTAACACCATGTATTTTTTAGCACTTATTTTCTTTGTGAGCCTCCTTATTATGTATATGCACTATGCCATATAATTTATGTGTGGAAGACAATTCCTCTTTACTCAATGCAGCCCAGGGAAGCCAAAAAGTTGGACACTTCTGCTTCTAGAACAAAAGTGGGCACACATTTTCTATAAAAGACCAGATAATAAATTCTTCAGGCTTGCAGGCCATACATACTCTATTGCAATTACTCAACCTTGCAGTTGTAGTGGAAAAAGAGTCATTAACAATATGTAAAAGAAAGGATGTAGCTGTATTCCAGTAAAACCTTATTTACAAAAACTAGACGCCCACAATGTACCAGTCCCTACTCTAGAAACCAAAAAAGGGAAGTTCCTGATATTCAATTTCAGTTTTGCACTTGGGACATGTACACCACACTCACAGTGGACTTTCTAGCTGGGATACCTGGTACACTTCTGCTCAGGAGGCTGAGGCAGGAGGATTGCTAGTTACAGGTCATAGGAAGCATTTGCAAGTTAGATCCTACCTCAGAAAAAAATTAAAAAGGGGGCTTGGAGTGCAGTTTAGTGGAAGGCCATTTGCCTAGCATGTACAAGGCCTTGGGTTTAAACCCCCACTACTGTAAGGGGGAAAATAAAACAGAGTGGACTTTCTAGATTAATTTTTCAACCTGTGTTTTAGGAATTCATGGTAACTTTTTCCTGTAACATTATGATAATGAGCAGATAAATTTAAAATCTTGCTTGTAAAATATAGTTATAGGGCCAGGAGAGGTGGCGCACACCTGTAATCCCAGTGACTCAGGAGGTGGAGGCAGGAAGATCACAAGTTTGAGACCAGAGGCAGTCTGCGTAATTTAGCGAGATCCTGACTCAAAAAGTAAAAAAAGGACTGAGGGTGCAGCTCAGTGGTCTAGCACTTGCAAAGCATGCAACCACAAGGCTCTGGGTTCAACCCCCAGTACCACTAAAGAAAAAAAAATTTATAGTTATAAAATAACCTACTGTCTATGTAGGCTTAAATTTTTCTACAATGAACCGCAATTTTATAGAAACAATAAACAGGATTAATGTATTGTGCTTTTCCCAATCAGCTCCAGAAACAACTTGCCTAAGATTTTATTGTCTCCATGTCCTTTTTGAAGTCTCATAAGCTTATTTATGTGCTGTGAGGTTAATCTGTTGAAGCTCCTACCAAGGAATTTCTCTTCTCTCCCACCCCTTTGGGGCTGGGATTTAGCTCAGCTGGTAGAGCCCTGTGCTGCAGTCTCTGAGATCCTGAGTTCGATTCCCAGCACCACAAAAAATGGGAGAAGGACCTGGCAATCCACTCCCAAGGCAATCCTGAAACAGTCAGCCATTGAAAACCCTATGAGGGTCGCTATGAGTCGGATCCCGACTCGATGGCACCTAACAACAACAACAAAGCACAAAAGGGAATGAATAAGAAACAACAGAAAGCCTGTCTAGATAGACTACTTCCTGCCAACTATTAAGGGTTGTTGAAGTAGACGCAAATCAGGTTCATGTATGCTTAATTTCAGAGGTGCAAGTATGTAAGTAAATGCTAACTTAAGTGTACATTCCTTAAATTTAGCCTGTACCTTTGAAAAACAATATAATAGTATATTATTGTTAGCAATAATAATGAGACCAACTACAAAATATTGAGAATTTACAATGAGTCAGGCACTGTACTAAGGGTTTTATCTTTGCAATTTCTCTTAATCCTGCCTTGAAAACCCTGTAAGGGTTGCTATGAGTCGGACACAGTTTGATGGCACACAACAACAACAACATAAATCTATCAAGTAGGCAACATTATTATTCTCACATATGCTAGGTTACAGACATAGCGAGGTTAAGGAATATGCTAGCAAACAGGACAGGAAAGAACTAACTCTCAACTACCATAACAAAATATAACCCAATTCCATCCAACTTTCATTTATTACTTTATAATTGAGGAATCCGAGGCTAAGGCAGGAGGATCTCAAGTTTGAAGTCAGAGGCATCCTGGGTAACTTAGTGAGACCTTGTCTCAAAATAAAAAGTAAAAAATGGGCTAGGAGTACAGCTCAGTGGTAGAGCCTCTGCAAAGCATGTATGAGGCCCTGTGCTCAAACTCACAGTATTACAAAAATAGACAGATAGAGAGATAAAAATATACATACTTATACATATAAATAAAATACATAAGGATAGCTGAACATGATAACACATACCTATAATCCCAGCACTCATGAGGCTGAGGCAAGAGGATCAATTTGAGTTCAAGTCCAGCCGATCTACATAGTGAGTTCCAGGCCAGCCTAGGCTACACAATGAGACCCTGCCTTGTTGGGGTGGCGGGGGGGGG
>VMDO01014204.1:0-17484 GCA_007922755.1 Pedetes capensis | reverse complement strand
TCTAAGGTGCCGAGTTCAATTCCCAGCACCGCAAAAATGGGAGAAGGGCCTGGCAATCCACTCCCAAGGCAATCCCGAAATAGTCAGCCATTGAAAACCCTATGAGGGTCGCTATGAGTCGGATACCGACTCAACGGCACCTACCAACAACAACAAGAAGAGGTGCAGGTTAATGGTAGTATGTGTGCAAAAAGTATGCACAAAGCCATGGGTTCATCCTCCAAGTACTGCCAATAAAAAAAAAAAAAGTGCATCAGTTGTGATAGTATTCAAATTGGCCAAGAGACTTCTGACTCTTCTTCCTTGACTTAAGATAGCATTGATTAATTTTTACAAGACCCTATATATCTAATAGCCTGCAGCCATAGCCCTGTGGCATCCGATCCCATCAGACCTCGGAAGCTAAGCAGGGTCAGGCCTGGTTAGTACCTGGATGGGAGACCGCCTGGGAACACCAGAAGCTGTAAGCTTGGGAGAAGGACATGGCAACCCCCTCCCAAAAATCAATCTGCCATTGAAAACCCTATGAACAGCAGAGAAGCACTGGCAATAGTGTTTCCCCTGTTGTACAGAGGGTCGCTATGAGTCGGATACTGACTTGATGGCACCTAACAACAACAACAATGACAATAAAGCAGATCTTAGTATTTCAAAGAATTTAATTGCAAATAAGGCAAGTAAACAAGTAAACAAAGATGCCATATAACAGAAAATGCTAAGTGCCATTAGAAGTATTTTTTTTTTAATGATGCGAGAGTTCTCAAAAGAGAAAGAGTATTTCCATATGGGGAGATTAAAAGGACTTTGCATGGAAGAGTACTAAATTAAGTTGGACCTAATGTAGGACACCATTTGCTTTCTAAATACATAAAAATTTTAAAAAACTTTTTCTACACTAAGAAGAAACTATGAAAGAAGGATATCATTCCATATATCCCTAGAATCGAACCAAACTAAAATCTTACGCTACCACAGAGACTATGCCTATAGGCAGTGACAAAACTGATGATCAGTTGATCTCTCCCTCCTCCTTGCAATGCTCTCTCCTCTGACCTTCCTGGGCATTAACTTCTTTTGGTTTTCCTGATTCTTCATTGGCCAAATTTAGTTTCCTTTACTAGTTCTTCTAATTTCACTATTCTCCAAACACTGAAGAAGCTAGTCTCCCAGCTCTTTTCAGCCTTCTCTACTACCTCCTCTATTTTAGGTCTTTAGAAGGCTAATGACTCCCAGTTGCATATCCCCAGACTAGACCTCTCCTGTGAACTATACAATCTTTTAGCCAGCTGCCTAGTTAATAATTCCTTTGTAACTAATAAACATCTCAATTTGACATGTCATAAGCAAGATGCCTGCTCTCAAACCTGCTATACCCATAGTTTTCCCATCTCAATTGTGGGCAATTCCACTCTTCCAGTTGCCCAAGCCTTGACATCTTTACTCCTCTTTCTCTCTAACCTCACATTCCTGTTGGCTCCACCCTCAAAACTATATGGGGGGATCCAAGCAATTGCCCTTCAAGGTATTTATCCAATAGAAATGAAATTTATGTTCATACAAAAACTTGCACATGAATGTTCAACACAACTTTATTCAGAATAACCACCATATGTCCTTTACTGGGTAAATAAACAAACAAGCTATGGTATATCTATACTATGGAATACGATACTCGTTGTTAGGTGTCTGTTAAGTCATGTCTGACTCATAGCGCCCCTCATACGGTTTTCAGTGGCTGCCTGTTTTGGGACTTTTTCGGGAGTAGATTGCCATGTCCTTCTCCCATTTCTGTGGTGCTAGGAATCGAACCTGGGACTTCAGAGACTGCAGAGCAGTGCTCTACAAACTGAGCTAAATCCCAGCCCAAATACTATTCTACTAAGCTATTAAAAACAAAAAAAAAATAACTGATACATTCAGTGACATAGATAAATCTCCAGAGAACTATGCTTAGCCAAAAACAAAAAAGCAAAAACAAAATCAAAAGTTACCCACTGTATGTGTGTTATGAGATTCAATTTATATAACATTCTTGAAATAAAAAGAAGCATGCGAATGGAGAACAGAATAGTGGTTGTTTCAGTGGGTTACAATGAGTGTTAGGGGTGGAGGGATGGCAAGTGGAACAAACAGTGTGGTTATAAAAGAGCAACAGAAGACCTTTGCGATTTTCCACATTTTACCATGGTGATGGATACACAAACCTACATGTGTAATAAAGCTTCACAGAACACACACACACACATGCGCGCGCGCACCCCAGAGGACTACAAGCAAATCTGAGGAAATCTGAACAAGATTGGTGGGTTGTATCAATGTTAGTATTCTGCTTGTGACATTGTACTATAATTTTACAGTATGTGGTCATTGAGGGAAAGTGGATTTTTATTGTTTGTTACAACTTCGTAAATACTTGAATATCTAGGCCTCTGGGCTACTTCAAGTGTTCCCTCAAATACTATGTTCTCACAGTATCCTAAATTGAAATCTCAATATTCATTCTCAGCGTTCCTTATTTCCTCTCTTCTTTCCTTCATTCTTCACCAGAACAAAACACCAGACCTTTAATACCCATGTCATATAGTTCTTCATTTTTATCTATTTCTTCTTACTACTTTATAATACTATATTTTGGATCTATTTTACTATTGTCTAACCCAGAACTTAACAATAATGCCCAGCCCCCATTAACTCAATGATCAACTATTGGATATTTAGATCAATGATATAAAATAATACCTCTATTGTTTTGCTTCCTGGGGTTTTGGAGGGGAGGGGGAAGGACAAGGTCTCACTGTGTAGCACAGGCTGTCTTGGAACTCGCTAGTAGACCAAAATGGCCTCGAACTTGCATCTATCCTCCTGCCTCAACCTCCAGAACGCTGAGATTACAGGTGTGTGCCATCATACCCAGCTAAAAAAAGACAAATTACGATAATACATTTTACTGTGAGCAATGTGACTATTATAGAACATGGTGGCACACGCCTAGAATCCCAGCACTCAGGAGGCTGAGATAGGAGGATCTGAGATCAAGGCTAGTCTGGGCTACAGAGTTAAAAAACAGGAAAAAATGATGAGACTTCACTACCTGTACAAAATACAAAGGTAGTGAGAGAGAAAAATAAGTTCCCAAATTGTGAATCCCTACTCCTCACAACACACCTGAGATTACTTTCTGCTCAGAAGAACAAAATTGTGATGTACTTCCTCAAATCATTGTCCAACTGATCAATAAAGACCAAGAACTAGTTAAAAGCCCTATCTTCACACTGGACTATATCAGGCCTGAAAATAACACTATTCAGACAAGCTCTGGCCCAATAAAAATTGGGCACATTGGAGTACTGGATTTATCTCAATGCTAGGGTGCTTGTCTAGCAAGTGCAAGGCCCTGGGTTCAGTCCCCAGCACTGAGGTAAATAAATAAATAAATAAATAAATAAATAAATAAATAAAATAAAATAAAATTGCACTCATATACACTACCACTCATCTCCTTCCTCACTGTCAGTACATTAAAACAGTGGTTAGAAAAATAAAATCTCACTCTAACTCATCCAAGACCAAGTTGACTTTAAAATAAAACCTTTTCCCTTAATGTACATGCTAGTAGAGTCATCCTGACATCAATAATAAAATAATGCACTATTTACTATCTCTGAATTCTTTTACTGACATATACTCTTAATTCAGGAAGACACAATAACCTTAATAATGTTCTGCAAAAGGCACTGATTTGAAGGAATCTACCAATCCAACTGGAAAGTCTCCTGCCTAAATGACATTACCAACCCCCACCCCAAGTTTTCTTTCTTCACATGGAAGCATCACAAAAACTTGCTTAGATAAACAAAAAAATGGGGGAGTTTATCACCACTCGACTTCTCTTTTTGTTGCTGCTGTTAGGTGCCGTCAAGTTGGGTCTAACTTATACCAACCCTACGTACAATTGAACAAAACACTCCTCGACACCGTGCCATGCACATGGTCTTTTATATGTTTAAGTCCATTGTTGAAGACACTGTGTGAATCCACCTAGTTATGGTTCTTCCCTTTTTTTATTGACCTGCCACTCTCCCAAACATGATGGTCCCTCCTGACATGCCCAAAATAAGTAAGACACAGTCTAACCATCCTTACTTCCAAGGAGCACTCTGGTTGCACTTCTTCTAGGACAGATCTGTTGGGTCTTTGGCAGTCCATGGTATATTCAATATTTTTCACCAGCACCATAATTCAAAAGCATCAATTCTTCTCCTGTCTCCCTTATACAACATCCAGCTTTCACAACCATATGATGCAACTGAAAACACCATGACGCATCAGCTGCACCTTCATCTTCGACGTGACATCTTTAGTTTCAACACTTTAAAGAGGTCTTTTGCAACAGCTTTTTCCCAATGCAATGTATCTTTTGATTTTTCTGACTGCTATTTCCATGGGTGTTGATTGTAGAACCAAGGAAAGCAAAATTTTGGACAGCTTCAATCTTTTCTCCATTTATCATGAAGTTGCATATTGACCCAGTTGTAAGGATTTCTGTTTTGTTGATGTGAGGTGCAATCCATACTGAAGACTATGTTCTTGGATCTTCATCAGTAAATGTTTTAAATTCTGTTCATTTTCAGCAAGCAGAGTTGTGTCATCTGTATAACCTGTCCTTTGTTGTTGTTGTTGTTAGGTGCCATCAAGTCAGTATCCAACTCATAGCGACCCTCTGTACAACAGGGGAAACACTATTGTCAGTGCTTCTCTGCTGTTCATAGGGTTTTAAATGGCAGATTGATTTTTGGGAGGGGGTTGCCAGGTCCTTCTCCCAAGCCTACAGCTTCTGGTGTTCCCAGGCGGTCTCCCATCCAGGAACTAACCAGGCCTGATCCTGCTTAGCTTCCGAGATCTGTCCTTTAGGGAGTGCTAAAGAAAGTTAAGTTGAAACAAACAGATGCTAAACCATAACACAAAAGCATATTCAAAGTATAGGGCTCACTAGCAATAATAAATATATAAACCATCAAAGAATATCAAAATTATGGTATGTAAATCACTTTTAATCCTAGTATAAAAGAGACTGAAGTATTAAGAATAACTAGAGCTACAAACATTTGCTAATGCATATACAATATAAAGAGAAGTAAAAACTGACATCAATAATATAAAGTGTGTGGAAGAGGGAGTAAAATTATGGAGCTTTCATATCTTATTGAAATTGCTAAGGGGCTGGGATTTAGCTCAGTTGGTAGAATGCTGCTCTGCAGACTCTGAGGTCCCAAGTTTGATTCCCAGCACCACAAAAACGGGTAAAGGACATGGCAACCCACTCCCAAGGCAATCCCGAAACAGCCATTGAAAACCCTACAAGTGTCGCTATGAGTCGGACGCGACTCAACGGCACCTAACAACAATAACAACAACAAATCAGCTTAAATTAAACTATTTAACTACAAGAGGTTCCATGCAAACCTCATGGAAATCACAAAGAAAAAACCTATAGCAGTCCCACAAAAGACAGAAAAGAATGAGTATCATTACAACGAATCACCAAATCACAAAGAAAGAGAAACAAGAAAATCACAAAGGAAGAGGAACAAGAGACTACAAAACAGAAAACAACAAAATGGCCATAAGCAGTAAATAACTGCTTTAAATGTAAATGTATTAAACTAACCAATCTAAGATAAAGACTTGTTGAATGGATAAACAAAACAAAACCCAATTACATACTGTCTACAAGACTCATCTTAGACTTCTGGGCACATACAAGTTCAAACTTAACGGATAGAAAAAGATATTCCACGCAAACAGTAACCAAAAGTAAGTTAGAGTGGCATATTAGACATATAAACTCTAAGTCAAAAGCTGTCACAGGAAACAAAAGTCTTTACATAATGATAAAAGAGTTGATTTGACAGGAAGATTAAAAAAGTGTAAGTACACATCCATCCAACATCAGACTAAACACACAAAGCAAACACCGACACACCTGAAGGCAGAAAGAGATAGCAATATGATAATAAAAGGCTTCAATACTCACTTTCAACAATGAATAGGTAAACTGATAGAGTGTTCCTCTGCACTCTCTGAGGACCTAGGTTCGATCCCCAGCACCCTAAAAACAGGAGGAAGATGTGGCAATCGATTCCCAAGGCAATCCCAAAAATATCACCCGCTGAAAACCCTATGAGGGTCACTATAAGTCAGAGCCAACTCAATGGACCCTAATAATGACAAACCAGACAGAAAATGAGTAAGGAAACAGAAATAGGAACACTATAAAACAAATGGCACTAACAGACATACAGAACCCCACTGCCACAGAATATACATCTTTTCACAAACAAAACATTCTCTAGGATAGATCATATGCTAGACCACAAAATAAATTTTAACAAATTTAGCAACATAAAAATCACTTCCAGTATTTTTTCTGACCATTATGTAATAAAAGTAGAAATCAATAACAAAAGGAATTAGAGAAACAAATATATGGAAACTAAATAACACTTTAAATCAACCACTGTGTCAAAGAAGAAATAAAAAGAAAAATTATTTCAGGACAAAATGAAAACTAAAACATAACAAAACTTAAGGGATGCAGCAAAAAACAGTACAAATGTCCATAGCAATGAATCACCTACATTAACAAAAATATCAAATAACCTATAATTACACCTCAAAGAAAATGGGAAAAGAATAAACCAAGTCCAAAATTGGCAGAAGGAAAGAAATAAAATAAATGAAATATGAAGTAAAAACACACAAGGAAAAACTTTGACAAAACTACAGGTTTTTTCATGAAAAGATAAAACTTCTAGCTAGAGAAAGAAAAGAGAGAGCCGAAATAAAAATGAGAAATAAGAGCAGACAGTACAAATAATATCATAAAAATAAGAAAGATCATAAAAGACTACTATGAACAATTACACACCAACAAACTTCTTTTTGTTGTTGTTCGATGCTGTTGAGTAGGATCCTACTCATAGTGACACCATGTACAACAGATGAAACACTCCCCAGCACTGTGCCATGACAGGCACTATGTCAGCACTTCTCTGCTATTCATAGGGTTTTTGATGGCTGATCGTTTCAGGAGTGCCCTGCCGGTCCTCCTCCCAAGCCTACAGTACCCGGTATTCCCAGAAGATCTCCCATATAAGTAGTAATCAGGCCCAATCCTGCTTAGCCTCCAAGATCTGACAAAATCGGACACCAGAGTGGTATAGCTGTACACCACCAAGAAACTTAGAACTGAATAAATTCTTGGAAATGTACACTGCACCAAAATTGAATCAGGAAGAAACAGAAAGCCGAAACAAACCATTAACACATAAGAAATTTGGATCATTAACCAAAAACTCTCAACAAAGAAAAGACCAAGGCCAGGTAGCTTTATAGGTGAATTCTAGCAAACATTTATAGACAATTTAATAACAATCCTTCTTAAACTTTTCCAAAACAAACAAGAAAAGAAGGGAACACTTCCAAACTCATTTTATGAGACCAGCATTACCCTAATATAATGTCAAGAATACTAAAAGGAAAAAAAAAAAACACTGTAAGCCAATATCTCTGATGAACAAGGATATAAAAATCCTCAATAAAATAATAACAAAACTAATTCATTGGAGAGAATATATGCCATAATGAAGTGAGATTTATCCCTGGGATATAAGGATGATACAACAGATGCAAATCAATCTACATGATATATTAACAGGATGAAAAATCACAATGACACAACCATCAATAGATGTAGAAAAAGCATATGAAGAAATTAAATACCCCTCATGATAAAAACCCTCAACAATAAGTCCAGAAGGAATTTACATCAATACAATAAAGGCTATAAAAGTAAATCCCACAAATACAATGGTAAAAATCTGAAATCTAAGATCAAGAACAAGGCAATCATGCTCACACCACTATTACTTTTCAACATAGTACAAGTCCTAGCCAGAGCAGTTAGGCAAGAAAAAGAAATAAAGTGGCATCCAAACTGGAAAGTAAGAAGTAAAATTATCTCCATAGATGAAATGATATTACATGTGATAAACTCTAAAGGCACCACAAAAAATCTGGTAGAATTAATAAATAAATTCATCAAAGCTCCGGTATACAAAATCAACATTAAAAAAATCACCCTCAATTTTATATACCAACAACAAACCATCCAAAAGGGAAATTAAGAAAATAATCTCATTTATAACAACACCCCAAAAATAATATATTCAGGAATTAATGGAGGAACTGTTAAGACTGTATATTGAAACTGCAAAACACTGATGAGAAAAAATGAAGCAGACACAAATAAGTGGAAAGACATCCTATACTCACAGATTATTAGAACTAATATTGTAAAAATGTTCATACTTCCCAAAGACATCTGCAGATTTGATGCAAACTCTATCAAAATACCAAAGATCTTTTCATACAAGAAAAGGTAAAAAAATTTCTAGATTTATATGGAGCATAAGACCCCTCAAGTATCCAAAGCAATTTTGAGCAAGTACAAAAAGTTGGTATCTTTTCTGGTTTCAAACTATTTTACAAAGCTACCACAGTATGGTATTAGCATAAAATCAAGACATATAGACCAATGCAATAAAAGTCCAGAAATAAATCTATGCATATACAATCAGCTGATCTTTGACAAGCGTGCCACAAACACATAATGGGGAAAGGGCACTCTCTTCAATAAATAGCGTTAGGAAAACTAGATTAAAAGGAATGAAACTGAACCTGTATTTTATACCACAAATACAAAATTAACTAAAAATGGATAAAAGACTTAAATGTAAGACCTGAAGTCATAAAACTAGAAAAAAAACAGCAGAAAAGGCCTTCTTGACATTATTCTTAGCCATGATTTCTTACACATGGTACCAAAAACCCAGGCAATAAAAGCAAAAATAAATGAGTGGGTCTATGCCAAACTAAAAAGCTTTTGCATTGCAAAGGAAACAACATAGTGAAAGGGCAAACTGTGGAATGAGAAAACATATTTGCAAGTCTCATGTCTAATAATGAGTTGATTTAAAAGATATATAGGGAACTTCTACAACTCAATAGAATTGGGGGAAAAAAAAAACCCAAAATAGAAAAACCAAAGAAGAAGGAAATGCTACCACTTTTGACAACAAAGATCGATGTGGAAGACTGTTCTTCAATATTATGTTTGTCATTCTGGGTCTTTTTCACCTTTCTATATGAACATTAAAAATCAGTTTGTTGATGTCCACAGAGTAAATTGCTAGGATTTTGATCAGGTCTGTGTGGAATTTGTAGAGCAAGTTGGGAAGAACTGGCATCTTAGTACTAATGTCTTTTTTTCCATGTATACAAAGTAATTTTCCATTTACTCTGACTTTGACTTTTTTCTTCAAGAGTTTTGTAGTTTTCCTCATGCAGACCTTGTATATGTTTTGTGAGATTTATACCTAAGTATTTCATTTTGAGGGGTACTAATGTAAATTATATTGTTTTAAAATTTTTAATTTCACTTGTTCACTCCTGGTATATGAAAAAGCAATTGACTTTTGTATACTCTTATATTCTGCAATCTTGCTATAACTGCTTATTAGTTGCTCATCAGACACTGAATCTTCTAGTGCCTTGGTCTTAGATTTCTCAGCCTTTGGGATTAAGAGAAATAAATTTCTATTGTTTTTACAACACTTAGTTTATTGCATTTTGTTGTAATAGCCCAAACAGACTAAAACAAGATCTGAAAAGACAGCCCACCAAAGACGACATAGTTGTCCCTTGGTATCCATGAAGAACTGCTTACAAGATATCTTCCTCCCCGGGGAGATACCAAACTATGGATGCTCAAGCTCCTTATATATTATGGAGTAATACCTGCATATAACCTATACATATCCTCCTTTATACTTTAAATCATCTCAAGCATACACAGCTATGGTTACCTGAGTTGTTTACCTGTTTTTGGCTATTATGAATGATGCTGCTGTGAATGTTTATTTACAAGTTTGTGTAAGGACATTTGTTTCTGTTTCTCTTGGGTATATACCTAAGAGTGGAATTTATGGATCATATTGGATTCTGTAATTAACATCTTGAGGAAATGTTAACCTGTTTTCCTCTTCTTTGAAAGTATCCTACAAAATGATCATGTGTTGAAGTCTTGGTCCCCAGCTGGTAGACCCATTCCCTGAGAAGTGACTAGATCCTGAGAGTTCAGTCCGAATCAATGGAATTATCCTTCGGTGGATTTATAACATGATGACATTATTGGGAGGTGGGGCCTATTTGTAGCAAGGAGGTCATGGTGACTAGATGGAGTGCCCTGGAAAGATACACCTTGACCCTGGCCTCTTTCTGCTTCTGTGCCTCCTACTTGCCATGAGATGAGCAACTTTGCTTGACCACATGATCTTCACTATGATGCTCTGTCTCAGCACAGGTGCAGAAGCAATGGAGCCAAGTGGGCATGGACTGAAACCTCGGAGATTATGAGCCAAAATAAATCTTTCCTCCTTTAAGTTGTTTCTCTCAAGTATTTGTCACAGTGATAAAAAGTGACTTAATACACACAGTACCTAATACAACGTAAATGCTGTGTAAACAGTTATTATAGTATAATATCTAAGAACAGACAAGGAAAAAAATCTGTACACATTCAGTACAGATAATTGTTTTTCAAATATTTTTGATCTGCAGTTTGTTAAATTCATAGATGTGAAACCCATAAAGAGAATGACTATATACAGATGCAAGTAAGCATATACTAAGATGTTCAACACCTTATGTTGTCAAGGAATTACAAATTTAAACAAGCAGAAAAGGGCCAGGAATGGTGATGCACACATGTAATCCCAGTGACTTACAGAGTTGAGGGAGGAGGATCACAAATTCAAGGTCAGAAGAAACCTGCTGAACTCCATGAGACACTGGCTCAAAATTAAAAATTAAAAATGGGTTGGGGGTGCAGCCCAGTGGTAGAGTACTTGCAAAGTATGTTCAAGACCCTGTAGTCAACCCCCCACACACACAAAAGACGAAGCGAAACAAAAAAACAAACAAAAAAAGAGATAGTACTACACACCTCTCAAAATGGCTAAAGTCCAAAACATTCTCACCACCAAAGGTTGGTGAGGATATGGAGCAAAGAAACACCTACCCATTGCTAGTGGGAATACAAAGTTATTTTGCAAAGTCACTTTGAAAGATAATTTGGCAGTTTCTTACAAAACTAAACATACTCTTACTACAAAATCCACCAATTGTGCTAGTTGAAAACTTATATCCACAATAAAAACCTGTATATGAATGTTTATAGCACATTTATTACTAATTGCTACAAATGAGGCAACCAATAGGTCCTTCAAGAGGTAGATGGATAAACTATGGCACATCCAAAAAACAGAATATTACTTGACACTAAAAGAAACTAGCTATCATAACATAAAAAGCCAGGCAGGTACATTAAACGCATATGGATAAACAAAAAATAAAGCCAGTCTGAAAGAGCATATAATGATTCTAACTCTAAAACAGTGCACAAAAGGCAAACTATGGAAACAGTAAAAATGATCATTTGTTACTGACAGTTCGGAGAGGGAGGGCAAGGTGAACAGGTGGAGCTCAGAAGTTTTTACTGTTAGGTGCTATTGAGTCAGGTCCAACAACCCTATGTACAACAGAACACACACTATCAGACACTGTGCCATGCCCAGCATTATTGTCAGTACTTCTCTGCTATTCATAAGACGTTCAATGGCTGGTTGTTTCAGGAATGGGCTGGCAGGTCCCACTCCCGTTTTTGCAGTGCTGGGGATTGAACTCAAGGCCTCAAAGTGCACAGAGCAAGTGCTCCAACTCAGCTAAACCCCAGCATGAGGAGGTTTTTAGTGCAGTGAAACTACTGTGTATGATTCTGTAATGATAGATACATGTCATAAAACACTTATCAAAGCCTACAGACTGTAAAATACAAAGTGAACCACAATGCCAACTGTGGATTTCAGTTAATAATATATCAATATTGGTTTACTGATTGTAACAAATGTACTACACTAAGAGAAGATATCAGTAATGATGGAAACTCAGGGACTGGGGAGAGGAAGAGGTGTCTATATAGGAATACTGTTCCTTCCATTCATTTTTCTGTCAAAGACTTCTAAAAATATTCTAGTCATTTTTTAATTTGAAAATATAAAAAAATCAACAGGCAAAGGATTTTAAAAGACATTTCTCCCCCAAAAGACATACTAATGGCCAATACACACATTAGAAAATAGTCAACACCAAAAGCTGTCAGAATAATTCAAATCAGGATGACAATGAAGGGCTAGGGATGTAGCTCAATGGTAGAACTTACCTAGCATGTGTGATGGCCCTGGGTTTGATCTCTGTACCACACATTTACACGTGCACACACATACACATATACATGTGGGGGGGGGCAGGGAGAGATGACAATGATATACCACAACCACTTCTTGTTGTTAGGTACTGTCGAGTCAATATTTGACTCATAATGACCCTCTGTGCAACAGGGGAAACACTATAGTCAGTGCTTCTCTGCTGTTCATAGGGTTTTCAATGGCAGATTAATTTTTGGGAGGGGGTTGCCGGGTCCTTCTGCCAAGCCTACAGCATCTGGTGTTACCAGGCGGTCTCCCATCTAGGTAGTAACCAGGCCCAACCCTGCTTAGCTTCCGAGATCTGATGGAATCGGATGCCACAGGGCTACCACAACCACTAGGATGGGTTTAATAAAAAATCTAGATAATAACAAGTATTTTTGAGGATGTGGAGAAATTATAATGCTCATACACTGCTATGAAACTGTAAAATGATGCAGCTGTTTTGGAAAACAGGTTAACATTTCCTCAAGATGTTAATTACAGAATCCAATATGATCCATAAATTCCACTCTTAGGTATATACCCAAGAGAAACAGAAACAAATGTCCTTACACAAACTTGTAAATAAACATTCACAGCAGCATCATTCATAATAGCCAAAAACAGGTAAATAACTCAGATGTTCATCTAAACATAATGTAATATATCTATGCAATGGAGTATTATTCAAGCATAAACAAGAACAAAATACTGACACAATACACAATACACACAATACACAATACAACAGGTATTAAACTCAAAAACATTATTGTAAGTGAAAAAAAAACAGACACAAAAGATCATTTATTATATGATTCTGTTTACACGAAATGTCCAGAATGGGCGAATCCATAATGACATTAGGTAGATTAGTGGCTTCCAGAGGCTAGAGGGGGGAAAATGATAGGGAGTGACTGCTAATGGGTACATAAGTTTCTTTCTGAGGTGATGAAAATACTCTGGAATTAAATAGTGATGACAGTTGCAGAACTTGGTAACTTTCAAAAACTAATCAATTGTAAACTTTAAAAGGGAGTATATGAACTGCATTCTCAGTAAAACTATAATGAATAAATACATCAAGCAGTTGACCACCCACAAAAAATATAAAACTTTTTAGTGAAACTAGTCAAAAAACAACTCTTAATTCCTGATATTAAATAGTGCTTTTGAACTTATCACAGATATTTTAGAATATAGAACAGTATAAGCACTAAGTAACAGTAAACTCAAAGGCAAGAAAACTTGAAAAGCAACTTATACCTTTTACCAAGTTTCTCTCCAAACCATTCCAGTCACTGAAAGTCAGAAAGAGGACATTCAGGATCACAAATGTCATGCCTCCATTTTTCCCCTCTGGAATAATGGAAATACTAAAACCATATATAATTTTAACTGCAAAACTAATAGGACTCTTCCACACCAGCCTTTGTAAAGTCTCTAAAATTCACATAAGTTAAAAAATATATTTCACTTGTCCCCTTACCTAGGCACTTGGGAAAGTACTGAAGTACTATAAAACAGTCTGTACCCTTAAGAAGACTGGTATGGCAACTATGAAAATGTGCCTCTCAGATTTCCCACTGCAAAGAACACTACTCACCAATGGTCTCAGCTGCTGACCTCTCAAACCCATTCTCTTGCTGGGGCCAAGCCAAGCTTTCTATGTGCTATTCCCAGCCAATGACTGAGCATGGCAAGCATACTGAATGGAGGTCTTTTCCTAGAAGGCATTTGCACTCCTCTAACAGGGCAACTGTGGTCTGAGCGCTCCCATCTGCTTTGCTAATTTTTTTTAAGAGTTGTATTGCAGTGTAAGTTTTCCTATCCAACCTGCTACTGTCCTTTCATTTTACTTCCATCTGGATTTCAGCTTCTACTTGATAACCACAGGCCAAAGAACATTGCTAGATAAGACATAAAGTTTATAACTATTTTTTTCACATTGTCTATCAGCTGCATCTGGAAGTAGATTTTCCACACTTATTCACATAAGTACAAATAATTAGGTGCCTGGAAATGAGATCATTAAATTTAAGAAGTAAAACAAATAGAAGAAACCATATGAATAGCAGTTTGTAGTAATTCAAATCCCTAAAACTAAAAACAATATAACTTAGTTATTAGCACTTTCAAAACAGAAAATGTTCTCATAGTACTTTGTTTCATTTAATTCATACAACATAGAGGGCAAGGAAAAAAGGAAGCAGAATAATATTTACTGTCTTTTATGTACCAAACATTGGGCCAGAGTACTGCTGCAGCAGTAACTCCTCCATTTTACAGATGATGAAACTGAGGCTCATAAAGTTAATGAAAATGTTCAAGTGTTCAAAACTACTAAATACTGGACAAAGGTTGTCTTCTATGCTGCCTCTAGAATATATTTAGGGAATAATCATATCCTTAAGGATCAAAACCAGACACTACCACTCCTCACTCTTCAAAATAGTATATATTAGAAGTAGCACTTTAAATTTACAACAAAAAAATAGAGGCACCTCACATCCACTGCTTCACCTTCATCTCAACCACAGAACAGGTGAAACCAAGCAGGAGATCTGAAACCTATGACTTAGTACAAACAAGAGCTGAAATTAATAGTTAATAAAGATAAGATCACTAGGTAATTAAAAATGCAACTTCCCAATTTTCAAATTGGAAAAGCTAGTCTCAACAAGCATAAGTAGGTTTGGTGGTTGACTGATGTACCTCCTGTCCTAATATTAAAGGTCTCCGACATTAAGTACTCAGCTGAACTTTATCCCTACAGCATAAGCATTTTCTATCAAACACTTCCACACTGCCCAATCCAGATGGTTCATTTTCATTAAGTAATTTGGTACAGTATAATGGTTTGTGGGGAGGGGCATTCAAATTGTAAGTAAAACACTACTCAAGTAAAGCTTGTTATACTGCAAATTATTTTAAAAGCTCAGCATCTGAAATATGGTTTATGTGACTACCAACAGAGGGAAAATTAACCTTGGTTTTCTTTTTCTCTCATCATTTCCTCTCCTTATCTTTTCAACAAACAAACTGCCTAATGCCACTAAGAGGATTGGTCAGCTGGTTTATTTAAATGGGCAAGAAGCAGTTCCTATTTCAATCTTTTTTTCTGGAACCATATGATTATTTAGTACAATTCTAACCAGAAGCTATGTAAATCCCACATATTAAAACTACAGATTCTTAAATTGCCAGTGAAATCCCTATTATTTTTTGATAACCAAGATGAATAAGTTGGCCTATATATCAAAATTTAAATTTTAAGGCTGGGTGTGGTGGCACACACCTGTAATCCTAGTGACTCTGGATGCAGAGGCAGACTTCGAGGCCAGTAGCAGCCTGCATAACTTAGCAAGACCCTGACTCAAAGTGAAAAAAATAAAAATTAAAGCTGGTCTGCAGGTACAGCCCAGTGGTTGAGCACTTGCAAAGTATGAGCAAGGCCTTTGGTTCAACTCCCAGGTATTGAAAAAATATATATATTTTTGGCCACAGTTATCTGCATGACTAAGACTAAGGAAGGAGAATCAAGAATATTTAAAAATCCAACAAAGAAAAAGTGATATAATAGAAAAAACTGAGCTTTGTGTAAGGCAGTCTGCCACTTTTTAACATTTACATGAAGAAAAGTATACTACACTACAAAAACAATAAAATACTCAGGAATATTAACTTAACAAGAAATATCAAAAGCCTGTGTAAGTAAAACTGAAAGACACAAATGTAGAATTGAACAAATGAAAAGTTGTTTCTTATCTCTGGATAAGATAATTCAACATTACAAACATGTCAGTTCTTCCTAAGGTGATTTTCAAACTTAAGGAAATCCCAGTTAAAAGAACAAGTTTTTTTATGGAGTTAGACAAATTGATAGCAAAGTTCATATGGAAAAATGAGCTATCAAAAACAGGTAGGAAAACACCAAAAGGAAAAGCTACAAGGGCAGATTAATCCCACAAACTGTTAAGGCATATTATGCCACCTCCATAATTCAAACAGTGTAGCAAGTAGTTTCATAGAATTATTCAAATAGTCTCATAGAGTAGAACAGATGGTCCAGAAACAAACCAAGTACATGTGGAAATTTAACATATAATAGCAACCTCTCAATCCCTGGAACAAAAATAGACTTTCTAATAAATTATACTCAGCTGTTTAATGATTTAGAGAAGATAAAGATAAATCAGTAATTCATATCATGCATAAGAATAAACTTCAAGTAGATCAAGGATCTAAATGTTAAAAATGACATAATTATGAGAAGAAAATATGGACAAATTTCTCTTGAGCATAGAAAAAAGGCTTTCCAATCATAACACAAAATCAGATAAGATAAAAGTAAAGAACAATAAATTCAACTGTGTAGGAGAGAGGGACTCTTACATAGCCAAAATATAACATGTTGTTGTTGTTGTGTGCCGTCGAGTCGGTATCTGACTCATAGCGACCCTTATAGGGTTTTCCATGGCCGACTGTTTTGAGATTTACTTGGGAGTGGATTGCCAGGTCCTTCTCCCATTTTTGCAGTGCTGGGAATCGAACTCGGGACCTCAGAGACTGCAGCGCAGCGCTCTACCAACTGAGCTAAATCCCAGCCCTAAAATATAACATGTTGTTGTTGTTGTGTGCCGTCAAGTCGGTATCTGACTCATAGCGACCCTCATAGGGTTTTCAATGGCTGACTGTTTCAGGATTGCCTTGGGAGTGTATTGCCAGGTCCTTCTCCCAAAAATATAACATACACTAACTAAAAATACTACACACATCACAGGTAAGAATTCATTCCATAATAATGAACTCAGGATGGTGAGGGGAAACCAAAAACCTATTTTTTTTTTTTGGTACTGGGGTTTGAACCCAGAGCCTTGCACTTGCATGCTCTGCAAGTGCTGGACCACTGAGATGCATCCCCAGCCCATTTTTTTTACTTTTTGAGACAGGGTCTCACTAAATTACACAGACTGCCTTTGGTCTCGAACTTGCGATCCTCCTGCTTCTGTCTCCCAAGCCGCTGGGATTATAGGCATGAGCCACTGTGCCCGGCCAAAAACCTACTTTAAAAACAGGCACCACAAAAAAAAAAAAAAAAAAAAAAGAAGAAGAA